>NC_069432.1:39915560-39940560 GCF_026875155.1 Cherax quadricarinatus
GGTTTTTGGGGGCGAGGAAGCTTTGCTCATACATTCAAACATTTCGCTTCTTTACCATTGTTTTTATTGGGTTTTTCTTGCAGTGCAACTGTGAAATAAGTAACCATGGCTCCAAAGAAAGTTCCTAGTAAAGTTCCTGTGGTAAAGAAAGTGAGAAACACCATGGAATTTAAGTGTGAAGTGATAGAAAAGTTTGAGAGTGTTATGAAGGTGGTGGAATTTGCCAGGATGTACAGCAAGAATAAATCAACAATTACATCCATCCTGGCAAAGAAAGAACAAATCAAAGATGCTAATGTTGCAAAAGGAGTAACTTTTCTAACTAAACAAAGGCCACCAATAATGGAAGAGATGGAAAAGTTATTATTATTGTAGATTAAGGAAAAAGAATTAGTGGGAGACAGTGTTGTGGAGTCGATTATTTGTGAGAAGGCAAAGCAGTTGCATGAGGATCTTGCAAAGAAAATGCCTGGAACAAGTACTGCAGTTTGTGAATCTAGGGCCAGCAAAGGATGGTTTGATAGACTTAAGAAGCGTAGTGGCATACACAGTGTTGTAAGGCATGGTGAGACTGCAAGTTCTGACAAATGTGCAGCTGAAAAGTATGTTCACGAATTCCAGGACTATGTAAAGGCTGAAGGATTCAAGCCCCAACAAGTGTTTGGTTGTGACGAAACAGGCCTGTTTTGGAAGAAAATCCCAAACAGGACCTACATTACCCAGGAGGAAAAGGCATTGCCAGGACACAAGCCTATGAAAGACAGGGTTACTCTTTTGTTGTGTGGTAATGCAAGTGGGGATTTCAAAGTGAAGCCTTTACTCGTGTATCACTCAGAAAATCCCAGTGTTCAAGAAAAACAATGTCATGAAGAATAGATTGTGTGTGATGTGGAAAGCTAATCATAAGGCATGAGTCACAAGGCAAATTTTCAAAGAGTGGGTTAATGATGTGTTTGGCCCAAGTGTGAAAAAATACCTCCTGGAAAAGAAATTGCCACTCAAGTGCCTCCTGGTACTGGACAATGCTCCTGCACATCCTCCAGACTTGCAAGACCAATTGCTTAGGGACTCCAGTTTCATCACGGTGAAGTTCTTGCTTCCTAACACCACTCCTCTCCTCCAGCCCATGGACCAGCAGGTCATTTCTAACTTCAAAAAACTCTACACAAAAGCAGCATTTCAAAAGTGCTTTGAAGTGACCTCAGACACTCAGTTGACCCTAAGACAGTTCTGGAGGAAACACTTCACTATCCTCCATTACATAAGCCTTATAGATAAAGCTTGGGAGGGAGTGACTTCCAGGACTTTGAACTTTGCTTGGAGAAAACTGTAGCCAGATTGTGTCCAAGAGAGGGATTCTGAAGGGTTTCAGGCTCACCCTGATCCTGACCCTGCCAACCCTGTGGACTCTATTGTGGCACTGGGAAAGTCCCTGGGGTTGGAGGTGAGTGGCAAGGATGTGGAAGAGTTGGTGGAGGACCACAGGGAAGAGCTAACCACTGAAGAGCTGCAAGAGCTTCATCTTGAACAGCAACAGACTGCAGCTGAGGAACTTGCTTCAGAGGAGGAGGAAGAGGGAGTGAAGGAGGTGCCTTCTTCAGAGATTAAAGAGGTGTGTGCAATGTGGACTAGGGTGCAAGCTTTTGTAGAGAAACACAACCCTGACAAAGCTGAAACAAGTGATATCTGCAACATGTTTAGTGACAAAACCCTGTCCCACTTCAGGGAAATCTTAAAGAGATGCCAGAAACAGAGCACTCTGGACAGTTATTTTGTGAGACAGGGGTCCAGTGACTCTCAAGCTGGTCCTTGTGGCAATAAAAGACAGAGAAGGGAAGTAACCCCAGAGAAGGCTTTGCTACCTAAAGTCTTTATGGAGGGGGATACCCCTTCCAAACACTAACTCCTCCCTCTTTCCTCCTGCCTATCTTCCAGAAGCCACCATTAGCCTTCAATAAAGGTATGTAGTAGTACGTACATAATTGTTAAAAAAATTATTTTTTTTGTGAATATTTTTTGTTTGGAACGGATTAATTGTATTTCCATTAATTCTAATGGGAAATATTAATTCGGTTATCGGCCATTTCAGTTATCGGCCGACCTTCTGGAACTGATTACGGCCGATAACCAGGGGTCCACTGTATAAGATTATGCTTTAGAAGGAAAGAGATGCTTAAGCATAAGTTAACTTGGAATAAGGAAGCGTTATGGGGATCTTCTATCAAAGCACTGCACAACAACTGATACAATACTTGGATAAATTACTATGTACAGCGAATATAACTTTTAAAAACTAAATTTCTATTATTTCTACCCTTCAATTGCCATCTTATTATAAGATCCAGCAATTATTATATTTTTTAAATGACTTGGCTTAACTAATGTATCACCAACTATGGCATCTCTGCTACAACTGCCACATGTGTTTGCATCTAGAAGTAATACCTGTATCTATATATCCTGACAATCTACAACATTTTATGAATAACTTGAAGTACTTTTGCTTTATGAGTCAAGTTCATCTGAGATTTTTTTTATTCTATGTGAAATTATATAAAATTAAAATTTTAAAAAAGTATGCTTTGGTATTCACAAACATATTCTGCAAATGTTTAATAATGAAGAGTTGATTATTTTTATAACTTCATGGAAGTGCATGTACTACCAAGGCTACTATATTTGGGCACTTAGAAGTTACACAAATTATTTCCGAATGTTGAAGATTCAACAGATCAGCAAAGAACTTACTTTGGCATTTTTGGATCTACGAGGTGAATTCTTGTCTCGCTTCTTCCGTTTGCGGTCAATAACCCAATCGTCATCGTCATCATCATCATCACTTCCTCCAGTATGATTGTGGCTGTTCTCTTTGGTTGAATTTTGGATACGTCTACTAGCTATGCGTGATGAGTTCCTGCCCATCCCCATACACTTTTCAAGGTGCGGAGCAAACCTGCAAGTTAGACAAAGCTAATAAATAACTTTGATTATTAGAGGTGCTAAGTAAAGTTCTTTGCATCTTCTGCCATATGATTATAATAATCAAGAATTACAAAGGCAGCACAAAAATCTAAAATACATTAATTTTTTCAGTTTTATACAATCACTTCAGATATATTTATGCAGGGAGCTTTCTGATTCACAGAAAATGCTAAAACAATCAATTTCCAAATACAATTCAAGGATTATGTAGAGTAAAATAAAGATTGGATGTGAAAAGTGGGTGATAGTAAGCGTGTATGCACCTGGAGAAGAGAGAAGTGTAGAGGAGAGAGAGAGATTTTGGGAAATGTTGGGTGAATGTGTGGGGAGTTTTGAATCAAGTGTGAGAGTAATGGTGGTCGGGGATTTCAATGCTAAAGTGGGTAAAAATGTTATGGAGGGAGTAGTAGGTAAATTTGGGGTGCCAGGGGTAAATGTAAATGGGGAGCCTTTAATTGAGCTATGTGTAGAAAGAGATTTGGTAATAAGTAATACATATTTTATGAAAAAGAGGATAAATAAATATACAAGGTATGATGTAGCACATAATGAAAGTAGTTTGTTAGATTATGTATTGGTGGATAAAAGGTTGATGGGTAGGCTCCAGGATGTGCATGTTTATAGAGGGGCAACTGATATATTGGATCATTATTTAGTTGTAGCTACAGTTAGAGTAAAGGTAGATGGGAAAAGAGGAAGGTGGCAACAACAGTAAGAGGGAGGTGAAAGTGTATAAACTAACGGAGGAGGAAGTTCGGGGGAGATATAAGCGACTATTGGCAGAAAGGTGGGCTAGTGTAAAGATGAGTAGTGGGGGGTTGAAGAGGGTTGGAATAGTTTTAAAAAATGCAGTATTAGAATGGGGGGCAGAAGTTTGTGGTTATAGGAGGGTGGGGGCAGGAGGAAAGAGGAGTGATTGGTGGAATGATGAAGTAAAAGGTGTGATAAAAGAGAAAAAGGTAGCTTATGAGAGGTTTTTACAAAGCAGAAGTGTTATAAGAAGAGCAGAGTATATGGAGAGTAAAAGAAAGGTGAAGAGAGTGGTGAGAGAGTGCAAAAGGAGAGCAGATGAAAGAGTGGGAGAGGCACTGTCAAGAAATTTTAATGAAAATAAGAAAAAATTTTGGAGTTAAACAAGTTAAGAAAGCCTAGGGAAAGTATGGACTTGTCAGTTAAAAACAAAGTAGGGGAGTTAGTAGATGGGGAGATGGAGGTATTAGGTAGACGGCGAGAATATTTTGAGGAACTTTTAAATGTTGAGGAAGAAAGGGAGGCGGTAATTTCATGCACTGGTCAGGGAGGCATACCATCTTTTAGGAGTGAAGAAGAGCAGAATGTAAGTGTGGGGGAGGTACATGAGGCATTACGTAGAATGAAAGGGGGTAAAGCAGCTGGAACTGGTGGGATCATGACAGAAATGTTAAAAGCAGGGGAGGATATAGTGTTGGAGTGGTTGGTATTTTTGTTTAATAAATGTATGAAAGAGGGGAAGATACCTAGGGATTGGCAGAGAGCATGTATAGTCCCTTTATATAAAGAGAAAGGGGACAAAAGAGATTGTAAAAATTATAGAGGAATAAGTTTACCAAGTATACCAGGAAAAGTGTACGGTAGGGTTATAATTGAAAGAATTAGAGGTAAGACAGAATGTAGGATTGCAGATGAGCAAGGAGGTTTCAGAGTGGGTAGGGGATGTGTAGATCAAGTGTTTACATTGAAGCATATATGTGAACAGTATTTAGATAAAGGTAGGGAAGTTTTTATTGCATATTTGGATTTAGAAAAGGCATATGATAGAGTGGATAGAGGAGCAATGTGGCAGATGTTGCAAGTATATGGAATAGGTGGTAAGTTACTAAATGCTGTAAAGAGTTTTTATGAGGCTAGTGAGGCTCAGGTTAGGGTGTGTAGAAGAGAGGGAGACTACTTCCCGGTAAAAGTAGGTCTTAGACAGGGATGTGTAATGTCACCATGGTTGTTTAATATATTTATAGATGGGGTTGTAAAAGAAGTAAATGCTAGGGTGTTTGGGAGAGGGGTGGGATTAAATTATGGGGAATCAAATTCAAAATGGGAATTGACAAAGTTACTTTTTGCTGATGATACTGTGCTTATGGGAGATTCTAAAGAAAAATTGCAAAGGTTAGTGGATGAGTTTGGAAATGTGTGTAAAGGTAGAAAGTTGAAAGTGAACATAGAAAAGAGTAAGGTGATGAGGGTATCAAATGATTTAGATAAAGAAAAATTGGATATCAAATTGGGGAGGAGGAGTATGGAAGAAGTGAATGTTTTCAGATACTTGGGAGTTGATGTGTCAGCGGATGGATTTATGAAGGAGGAGGTTAATCATAGAATTGATGAGGGAAAAAAGGTGAGTGGTGTGTTGAGGTATATGTGGAGTCAAAAAATGTTATCTATGGAGGCAAAGAAGGGAATGTATGAAAGTATAGTAGTACCAACACTCTTATATGGATGTGAAGCTTGAGTGGTAAATGCAGCAGCGAGGAGACGGTTGGAGGCAGTGGAGATGTCCTGTCTAAGGGCAATGTGTGGTGTAAATATTATGCAGAAAATTCGAAGTGTGGAAATTAGGAAAAGGTGTGGAGTTAATAAAAGTATTAGTCAGAGGGCAGAAGAGGGGTTGTTGAGGTGGTTTGGTCATTTAGAGAGAATGGATCAAAGTAGAATGACATGGAAAGCATATAAATCTATAGGGGAAGGAAGGCGGGGTAGGGGTCGTCCTCGAAAGGGTTGGAAAGAAGAGGTAAAGGAGGTTTTGTGGGCGAGGGGCTTGGACTTCCAGCAAGCGTGCGTGAGCGTGTTAGATAGGAGTGAATGATGACGAATGGTACTTGGGACCTGACGATCTGTTGGAGTGTGAGCAGGGTAATATTTAGTGAAGGGATTCAGGGAAACCGGTTATTTTCATATAGTCGGACTTGAGTCCTGGAAATCGGAAGTACAATGCCTGCACTTTAAAGGAGGGGTTTGGGATATTGGCAGTTTGGAGGGATATGTTGTGTATCTTTATATGTATATGCTTCTAAACTGTTGTATTCTGAGCACCTCTGCAAAAATATTGATTATGTGTGAGTGTGGTGAAAGCGTTGAATGATGATGAAAGTATTTTCTTTTTGGGGATTTTCTTTCTTTTTTGGGTCACCCTGCCTCGGTGGGAGACGGCCGACTTGTTGAAAAAAAAAAAAAAAATTCTGAATGAGTCATAATTACTTGGGGATCTGCAATGAATTAACTTGTCAAAGAAAAACTAACAGCAAAAGTTAACTGGCCAATATTAGGTGGAGTAATTCATACGGTCTCCATTAATCAATGGCAAATTAAATATAAAAAATGGTGTACCAGCAGTTCACTTACCTTGATGCTGCCAAGTTTCGTGAGCAGCTGGGACATATACATTCATGTTGCTTCTTGATAGGTGCCTGTCCAAACACATCCAGTCCCTCTGCGTTCACCTGAAACATGTTGTCACGTGGTGAAAGTCTTCACCGATAGCAACAAAATTTTATGGAAGAGAATCACATACAGTACTTAAATTTTTTTTGGATAGCAAAGTATTGTACTGATTTTTTTAAGGCCAATTTTCCTTCTTCTCTGGAACATTAAATTTGTGTAACAGTGATCAATGGGAAAATGTATTTCACTTTGCAGAGATTTCTCAAACAAATGATTTCTTGGAAATGTAACTTCTTTATTAGGTGGGCTTCCTCTATCCGTGCAATACATTCAACAAAAGAAACTATTTCTTTCTGCAGCATTACAAAATGTAGGTTACACTGTTGAGCACAAAAGAAAGTCACAAGCATGCAGTGCACAAGGTGCTTTCAAAAAATCATGAACTGCCACAAAAAAAAAAAAAATATAGGCTAACTTATTCACCTAGTTGAAGTTGTCTCCCTGGATTTACTCTCCTTAGGAGGTTACACACTGATCCCAGCACCTCTGCCACTTCTCCAAGCATTTCTGGAACTTTCTTTTCTAATGGTTTCTAATGTGGCCTGCAATTCTGCTTGAATCTCCTCCACATCATTAAAGCACCACCCCGTGAGTGCCATTTTTATTTTTGGAAAGAAAAAGAAGTCACAAAGGGGCTAGATCTGGGAAGTAGGGAGGATGGGGAATGACTGCAATCTTGTTTTTTGGCAAAAACACTATGCTTTTTCTGGTCTTGAGTCATCAAGCAGAGCTCAAATTTTGCAGCCACTCACCTCGTGTTCAAATTTTCAGTCAAAATGCTTTGACATGACCCATAAGAAATTTCCAGAGCACTTGCAATGTCCTGGATACTCTGATGACAATCTTTGTGAATAGTCTTCCTTGTTTTTTCAAGGATGGTGTCTGTTCTTGATGCTGATGGATGACCAGAACATTCATCATCCTCAACTGATGTTCATCCTGCTTTAAATTGAGAAAACTATTCAAAAATGATTGCTGAGAGATTCTGTGAGTTTCACTAGCCATTTTACCGAGCTTGAAAAAGTACATTAAAGTTCATTATACTTACATGCTGTTCTTTCTTTTAGATTCCATTCTGTTACACAAAAAATTGCAACAACATACTGACAACATGACAAAAAATGCCAGTCTAACCTAAACAAAATGACCGATTGCACTGAAACTCATCATGCTACTTTACTAAGTAATTTACTGTTCAGTGAGAACTATGCCACCACCATATTTCACTCAGGAAGTGTGTGAAAATATGAGAACTTTTGACAGCACGTCTCATAATACTGTACTTGCAGGTGTGGAGATAGTCATTAGGGACATTCTAAATAAGACCAACTTTTATAGTACGTATATCAGAAAACACCAATGGTACAGACACACACATTTCAGATATGAAGATAGACAAGTTTGTAGTAACAAGCACTAAGACAACATGCTGCTGTGTGCAGTGATAACTCAATAAATCTCTACACAGAGTGAAGCCAACCCAATGAAAACTTCAGCTTATACTTGTTGCCAATATGCTATTATATCCAACAAATGCAGAACTACATATTAGTTTAAGATTGAGCAACAGCTATTGTTTAAAAACAACTATGAGTGACCGGCCCCACATTCTAAGGGCATCAGCCGTATGGGTAGAGAAGTAGACAGAATGCGTGTGATATTACCTGTAAAAATTTGTGTTCCTCTTCGAGCGAGCCCAGCTCGAGCATCATCAGCCCGGTCTTGACACTCTGATGCACCTCAAACACTACATCTGTAGCAAAACATAAATGTGAACTAAATTACACAAACAAGTCTACTGCAAATTCTGCTTATTATGAAGACAGTACAGTGGACCCTCAACCAACGTTGGCATCGTCTAACGTTAAATCCGACTAGCGATACATTTTAACGCAAAAATTTTGCCTCGACTAGCGCTAAAAAACCTGACCAACGCTATTCATTCCATTCGAGACGCGTCCACTTGTGGCCTGAACGCGCCTCACTTGTCCCGTGGGTGCCAGTGTTTACAAGCCAGCCAGCCACCATGGTCCCATCCAAACATACAATCAGAACATTTCATATTATCGCAGCGTTTGTAGTGATTGCACCTGCAAAATAAGTCACCATGGGCCCCAAGAAAGCTTCTAGTGCCAACCCTACAGCAAAAAGGGTGAGAATTACTATGGAGATGAAGAAAGAGATCATTGCTAAGTATGAAAGTGGAGTGCATGTCTCCGAGCTGGCCAGGTTGTACAAAAAACCCCAATCAACCATCGCTACTATTGTGGGCAAGAAAACGGCAATCAAGAAGCTGTTCTTGCCAAAGGTGCAACTATGTTTTCAAAACTGAGATCGCAAGTGATAGAAGATGTTGAGAGACTCTTATTGGTGTGGATAAACGAAAAACAGATAGCAGGAGATAGCATCTCTCAAGCGATCATATGTGAAAAGGCTAGGAAGTTGCATGACGATTTAATTAAAAAAATGCCAGCAACTAGTGGTGATGTGAGTGAATTTAAAGCCAGCAAAGGTTGGTTTGAGAGATTTAAGAATCGTAGTGGCATACATAGTGTGATAAGGCATGGTGAGGCTGCCAGTTCGGACCAAAAAGCAGCTGAAAAATATGTGCAGGAATTCAAGGAGTACATAGACAGTGAAGGACTGAAACCTGAACGAGTGTTTAATTGTGATGAAACAGGCCTGTTTTGGAAGAAAATGCCAAGCAGGACCTACATTACTCAGGAGGAAAAGGCACTCCCAGGACATAAGCCTATGAAAGACAGGCTTACTCTGTTGATGTGTGCCAACGCTAGTGGTGATTGCAAAGTGAAGTCTTTATTGGTGTATCACTCTGAAACTCCCAGAGTGTTCAGGGAAAACAATGTCCTCATGGCTAATTTGTGTGTGCTGTGGAGGACAAACAGTAAGGCATGGGTCACTAGGGACTTTTTCTATGACTGGTTACACCATGCATTTGCCTCCACTGAAAAATTACCTCCTGGAAAATAAATTGGACCTTAAGTGCCTCCTAGTATTAGACAATGCTCCTGGTCATCCTTCAGACTTGGCAGAGTGACTTTCTGTGGACATGAGCTTCATTAAGGTGAAGTTTTTGCCTCCTAATACCACTCCTCTCCTGCAGCCCATGGACCAGCAGGTCATTGCAAACTTCAAGAAACTGTACACAAAAACTATGTTTGAAAGGTGCTTTGTAGTGACCTTAGAAACTCAACTGACTCTAAGAGAGTTTTGGAGAGATCACTTTAGCATCCTCAATTGTGTAAACATTATAGGTAAGGCTTGGGAGGAAGCGACTAAGAGGACCTTGAACTCTGCTTAGAAAAAACTGTGGCCAGAATGTGTAGACAAAAGGGATTTTGAAGGGTTTGAGGCTAACCCTGGGAATCCTATGCCAGTTGAGGAATCCATTGTGGCATTGGGAAAGTCCTTGGGGTTGGAGGTTAGTGGGGAGGATGTGGAAGAGTTGGTGGAGGAGGACAATGAAGAACTAACCACTGATGAGCTGCTAGATCATCTTCAGCAAGAGGCCACACCTGAGGAAACTGCTTCGGAGGAGGAGATAGAGAAATTGAGGAAGTTGCCTACTTCAAAGATTAAGGAAATGTGTGCAATGTGGCTTAAAGTGCAAACCTTTTTTGATGAAAATCACCCTGACACAGCTACTGCAAGCCGTGTTGGCAACCTGTACACTGACAATGTTGTGAAAAACTTTAGGAATGTCATAAAGGAACGGGAGGTACAGGCCTCTATGGACAGATATGTTGTGCGACAGAGGTCCAGTGACTCTCAAGCTGGTCCTAGTGGCATTAAAAGAAGAAGGAAAGTAACCCCGGAAAAGGACTTGCCACCTCAAGTCCTAATGGAAGGGGATTCCCCTTCTAAACACTAACACCATCAACACTCTCCCCTCCTCCCATCCCATCAATCATCACCAGATCTTCAATAAAGGTAAGTGTCATGTAATTGTACATGTCTTCTTCAGTTTGTGTGTATTAAAATTAATATTTCACATGGTAAAATTTTTTTTTTTCAATACTTTTGGGTGTCTTGCATGGATTAATTTGATTTCTATTATTTCTTATGGGGAAAATTAACTCAACTAACGATAATTTCGATTAACGATGAGCTCTCAGGAACAGATTAATATTGTTGGTCGAGGGTCCACTGTATTACTATATTATTATTATTAAAAAATGCTACATTATGCTAATGAAAAGAATGGAGCATCATCAATTTTTATAAGATAGGGGAGGGTAGCTCCAATTCCTTAGATCAACAGCTCAATTGCACCAAGGTACCCCTGTGAAGTATGGTGAGAGAGATGGTGTAAAAAAAAAAAAAAATCAAGTACATATGAGAAAACTAAACCATACTCATGAGTTTTACAATGAGTCAAAGTGAGATTCATAAAAACAAGAGAAATTGTTGACAATTATATTTGGTAAAGAGAAAGAACACTACAGTACAGACATACCTCACTAAAATGGTGGATTACGTTCCAGACCATCGCCATAAAGCAAATATCAACTTAAAAGAGAATCACAGCCTTTTTTTTACTTGTCATGTTTACACTATCATTTATCAAGTGCACAATTGTGCAAGTCCTAAAAAATAGAGAGAGAGATGGAACAGTAAAAATAATATAAAATGCTACAGTACCGTATTACTAACTTTAAAATACGTATTTTCACTGCCGAAAATAAAAGCTTCCTCTGCAAGCCATGCGTGTCATAAGAGGCGATTAAAATGCCAGGAGCAAGGGGCTAGTAACCCTTTCTCCTGTATACATTACTAAAGTTATGATGAGAAATCTTTTTTTTTTTTTTGGGGGGGGGGGCCACCCTGCCTTGGTGGGATACGCCCAGTTTGTTGAAAGAAGATACAATTGAAAAGTGCCATATTAGCAAGGTATGCCTGTACCAAGTTTTCTGTGGAGAGCGAGGTATCCACAAAGCTAAGTGGGGACATACTTCTAACTTATATGGAGAACATATTTTCAGTCATATTCTGTAGATCTGAAAAATTCCTCAACTAACTTAGAATAGCATCATCAAGAAGTTCCTGTGAGATCATCTGAGCCACCAAATCAAGGGTCTCGGGTGAAGCAAGCGAAGACAAAATACTTCCATCGACCCCAACACGGCCAATGCCGCCGCTGCCACCAACAGCCTGAACCATCCAGCCACCAGTGCTTGTTACCTACCATGATAAAAAGTAAGTTAAAATAAATACCGCTTTACATGCCAAGCAACAAAGGATACAACAGCACTCTAGACCAATGTCAACAGTAGTGGTTCTGTATTACTTTCTGATTTTGAACTCAAACATGCTAAAATGACCGATACAAAAATCAAAGAACAAAGAAGTTCCATAAACAACTGCTGTAATACAGCACAATAATATGCTGAATATTACTTTACAAGTTTATAAAGATATTTATTTTTTGATTTTCACGTCGAAGTTAACTTTCAAGTCATGCTGGTTAACAAAATGACAACACTCATGCACGTTATATGCATTACTATCATTATTATTATTAAAGGCCAACCAAAAAACCTATGTAGCTTTAGTTACTACAATAACCTTTCTTTGAGTCTTAAGAGGTTTTAGAACTAATAAATTTAAAATGCTTTCACAATGACTGTAATACTAAGATCATAATGCGGTACATAGAGAGTACAAATTGTAGTAACTCTCTGTGCACATTATGAAGTACAGTAAAAACCCTCGACATAACAGACTTTGAAAATACAGAACAAAATTATCTGGTTTAAATGATTCAGAAAAAATAACTCAAGTTCAGTGGTTAAAGAATTATCTGTTATAATAATTATACAATCATGGCTAAACGACCTCATCTCTACCCATCACAATTACCATCACCGCCCACCCGCCACCCCTTATTACTATCTTATATCGAGGGCTTATTGCAGTTTAAGAATGCAATCGTAATATACAGTATTTAAACAAAAAAGTAATAGAAATAAATGGGTACATCCTCTCAAGATAGTGACCAATACATGTAGATTTTTTGTTAAGCTGAAGCACTAATAAATGCCATCTTACCAAAATCAACATAAATATAGTACAGTGGACCCCCGCTTAACGATCATCTCCGAATGCGACCAATTATGTAAGTGTATTTATGTAAGTGCGTTTGTACGTGTATGTTTGGGGGTCTGAAATGGACTAATCTACTTCACAATATTTCTTATGGGAACAAATTCGGTCAGTACTGGCACCTGAACATACTTCTGGAATGAAAAAATATCGTTAACCGGGGGTCCACTGTATATGGAAAAAAAATGTGTACATTTACACCATGTCACACTCCATAAAAAAATAAAACCAAGAAGTAATCAAGCCTGTCAGTAAAAAGAAAAAGTTGCAGTCTTCAAACATAACACCAAAAATGAAGACCAAACTTAGGATAACAAGTGTACTTAGAAGTTGCTCAACATAAATAACTCAGGGCATTCAGAAACCAATATTTAACTCCACTATTTCTAACTGTGAGAAGCACCTAATGCTGCACTACTGTAGCAAACCATTCCACTGAAAGTTAACTCACCTGCTCTCGGTGGCTTGGTTTGGTCATCCCTCTCCCTACACCACCACCTCTGCAACCCTTCCCACCCCCACTTCCTCCTCCTCTTCCTCCCCCCCCTCCTCCTCCTCCTCCTCCTCCTCCCCCTCCTCCTCCTCCAGCACCTCCACCTCCACTTCGGGATGACCAAACTTCACTTTGTCCTCGTGTGCGCACCGTACTGCAAGACAAACATTGTTGTTACACATGCTGTCTATGAGCACACCTCACTAAGATAATAAATCAATGCATATTATGAACTGGCTACTATTATTATACTATTTCTGTGACTAGAAAAGAGAGAGAGAGAGAGAGACAGAGAAGCTAATGCAAAGTGCAAGGCTTGGAAGAACCACAAAAAGGTTTCCCCTCTACTGTAGCCAGAACAGGAACTTCTACAGACACCCCTGTTGGAATTTGGAGGAAATCCAATGCTGGACCACCTCTAGATAAGAACTAGCACAAAAGGAAAGTAGGTATCAGAAAGAGTGAGCTCCAAAACCTGGTGGTCTTTGGTCAAGGATCACCAGAGATATTCATCCAAAGAAATATTTCCAACTTTAAATCTGCAGAAAGGGATTGTTACAACCAGCAATTAAGAAAAGGTTGAGACACTTTACAGGTTGACCACCACTAATCTGGTATCATCGGGACCTGTAGGGTGCCGGATTACTGATTTTGCCGGATTACAGAGTGGTTAGGTTAGAATACACTTAACCCAACAGCGATATTTAACCATTGTCGATTTTACCCACTTTATGCCCTATTTTTGGCCCATTCCATTGTTCCAATTTACCAAACTCATAACTATTTCGTTAGTATTCCTTCTATTCTGTCGATTGAGTACAAGAAATTGCCCATTTACCTATTGCAAGTACCCAATAAAGTGGTCAGAAATCAGTAATTTGGCCAATTTCACACAAATTTCAAGAGATGCTAATTTCAAAATAGGGTCTGGAATAAACAATGCAGACTTTCCTGGCACTAAAATAACATTTTCTCTGTTCATCAGTCACGTCTCCAGGCCTTTCTTATATTATGCTTGCTTTCCATTTTGAATTTTTATTCACACAAAAAACAAAGATAAAGATAGAGGTTAGAAGATTTACTATCATGCAGACTACTGCATTATTGTAATAATTGTGTAAATAATGTCAACCCATTCGTGACCACATATCAGACTGGCCAGTTGGACACCTATTGGACGGTGACATTATTTGTTTACTCTCGAACATCTGCAAAAATCAAACATTTCCGCTACTTTCAGCTCAATTTCAAGGTACATGTACTATCTGTCCTACAACCACTCAAACTCATATCTATTTCTGTAATATATCTTTCATTCTATCAAATGAGACAAAAAAAAATGAGAATACAACAATAAAAACCATACGAAAATACACTGCAAAGTCGCTGCTGTACACCAAAAACACGATCGCAGTTTTTTTCTCATTAGGCACTGGGTGCTGCAGGATTTTTTTATACAGTGTACACTTACCACACAGACCTATTCTCTCATATGTAGGCCCAAATTTCCCGGTCACAGCTTATCTAAGGGAGCTGAGATCATAGCGACTGACTGTGGCTTCAAAGCCACCTTACCTTTTATGGACAATGTATGGTGTATGTGATTTACACAATGAGAAGCATTTCTTTTATTTGTTGGAACCATGGCTAGGGATAAAAGTGAGCAAGTGATAACAATAAATGGAGAAAAACAAATTGGAATGACTTATGCAGCAAGTAATGCTACCAAAAAGTAGTGGCAGGATGGTGTGGCAACCCCAAAAATTTGAAATTAGGCTAGCTGAAATTAGTGCCGTATTACTGATGGAACCGGATTACCGATTGCCGGATTAGTGATGGCCGACCTGTACTTGTAAATTAATCTGTTGCAGAGACGAAATTCCCAGACCCAAATAGTCAACTTCCACTGGTAGATAGAAAAACTATATCAGAGCTGCCAGTACATCCTAACTTCGCCAATACTACGAATTCTCTGCATTATATTTCTCACCTCAACTTTGCCCTCAGAAGACTTGACATCTCCACTGCCTCCAGCCTTCTCCTTGCTGCAACATTCATTACACTCATGCTTCACACCATATAAGAGCGTTTGGTAAAGATATACTCTCATACATTCCCTCCTTTGCCTCCCAAGGCCAAAATTTCTTTCGCTCCACAGGACTCCTAGTGCACCACTCACCCTTTTCCTCATCATTTCTATGATTCAGCTCATCTTCATCGACCCATCCGCTGACACGTCCACTCCCCAAATATCTGGAAATTACATTCACCTCCTCCATACTCTCTCCCTCCAATCTGATATATATACTATATTTAGTATATATATCTTTATATATATATATATATTTATATATTATTATATATTATTATATTATATTTTATATATATTTATATACATAATTTATATAATATATTATATCATATATTTTAATATATATATATATTTATATATAGTATATATATATATTTATAAATATTTATATATATATATATATATTTATATATATATTAATTATAATAAATTTACATTGTATATATTTATATATTCCATGTATCTATATATATATATATATATATATTTTATATATTATTTATATATACTATATATATATATATATATATATATATATATATATGAATAATATTAATATATATATATATATATATATATATATATATATATATATAATATATATATATATAATATATATATATATTTATTATATATATTTATATATATATATTTATAATATATATATATACATATATAATATATTATTTATTTATATATATTTTATATAATATATTTATATATATATATATATTATATGGAGGAGGGGGTAAAGGAGGTTTTGTGTGCGGAGGGCGTGGTTTCCAGCGTAGGCCTCGTGCCGGTGAGCGTGTTTGATGGGAGTGATTGGAGACGAATGGTTTTTATTACTTGACGTGCTATTGGAGTGTGAGCATAAGTACATTTTATGAAGGGGTTCAGGGAGTGAAACCGGCAGGCCGGACTGGAGTCCTGGAGATGGGAAGTACAGTGCCTGCACTCTGAAGAGGGGTGTTAATGTTGCAGTTTAAAAAAAACTGTAGTGTAAAATCACCCTTCTGGCAGACAGTGATGGGATGTGAATGTGGTTGAAAGTTTCTTTTCGGGGGCACCATTGCCTTGGTGGAATGGCCAGTGTGATATTGTAAAAATGTGATTAATAATATATATATATATATATATATATATATAATATATATCTTATACTTATATTTATATTATATATCATATTATATATATATTTATATTTGTATATATATATATATATACATATATTTATGTATATATATTTATATATATATTTATTTTATATATATTATATATATATATATATATATATATATATATATATTATATTTTAATTTATATATATATTTATATTTATATATATATATATCACTATACATATATTTGGATGTATATATATTTATTATATATATATATATATATATATATATATATATTATATAATATATATTTATTTTTATATTTATATTTATATATATATATATATATATATATTCACATTTATTTATATATTATATATTTTACATATATATTTATATATCTATATATATTTATATATATATATATTATTATATATCTATATATTATATATATATATTTACATATATATAAGCTATATATATATTATATTTATATATATATTTTCATTAATTTATTATAATATATTTATATATATATATATATATAATATATATTTATATTATATATAAATATGTATTTAGATATATATAAATATATGGTATATTATATATATTTAAAAAATATAAAATATAAAAAATATCAAATATATTATATATATATATATATTTATACATAATTATACATTTTTATATATATATATATATATAACGTTATTTATATATTTATTTATATATATTTTTAGATAATATATATATTATATATATTTATATATATATATATACTATATATATTTTTTTTATATATACATCATATATTTATCTAATTTTTATATATATATAAATTTATATATTTATATATATATATATTTATATATATTTTATATTATATATATTTATATTTTATATATATAAATATTCTATTTATATAGATTATATATAATATATATATATATAATTCTATATATTTCATTTATATAATATTTATATAGATATAAATATATTTATATTATATATATATAAATATATACTATATATAATTTATATATTATTATATATTTACTTATTTTATATATTTATATATTTATATATATATATATATATATATTATTTATATATATTATTATTTATTTTTATATACGTGTTAATATAATTTAATATATTACAGTGGAACCCCGCAAAACGATGGCATCCACATAGGATTAATCACGCATACCGCTTGCTTTGATCGCAAAATTTTGACCCGCGCATAACGTATTAAAAAACAGCTCAGATTTTCGTCCGAGACGCATCCAATGTGCGCCCTCAGCCAGCCTCCATCATGTGCGCGTGCCATTGTTTACCAGCCAGCCTCCGCGCGTAAACATCCAAGCATACACTCGGAATATTTCGTATTATTACAGTGTTTTCGGTGCTGTTTCTGGCAAAATAAGTGACCATGGCCCCCAAGAAAGCTTCTAGTGCGCAACCGTACACAATAAGGGTGAGAATTCCAATAGAAATGAAGAAAGGCGATCAATGATAAGTATGGAAAGTGGAGTAGTGCGCTAATCGCCGACTAGTCTAGTTGTACAAGGAAACCCCAATCAACCAGCGCTTAATATTGTGGGCCCAGAAACGACAATTAAGGAAGCTGTTCTTTGCCAAAGGCATCTAACTGTGTTTTCGAAACAAAAGATCGCAGAGTGAAGGGAAAGATGTTTGAGAGACTCTTATTGGTGTGGATAAATGAAAACAGCTTAGCAGGAGATTAGCGTATCTCAAGCGATCTATGTGAAAAAGGCTAGGAAGTTGCATGAGGATTAATTAAAAAATTGCCCTGCAATAGTGATGATGTGACGTGAATCTTAAGGGCCAGCAAAGGTTGGTTTGAGAGATATAAGAAAGCGTAGTGGCATCCTTAGTGTGTAAGGCATGGTCGAGTCTGCCAGTTCCGGACCACAAAGCGGCCTGAAAAAAAATAGGCTGAAGGAATTCAAGGAGTACATAGAACAGTGAAGGACGGAAACCTGAACAAGACTGTTTAATTGTGATGAAACTGGCTTTTCTGGAAGAAAATGCCAAGCAGGACCTACATTATCAGGAGGAAAAGGCATCCCAGGACCATTAAGCCTATGAAAGAACAGGCTTACTTTGTTTGATGTGTGCCAATGCTAGTGGTGATTGCCATAGTTAAGCCTTCTATTTAGTGTATCACTCTGAAACTCCCAGAGCATACAGGCAAAAAGAATGTCCTCAAGGATAATTTGTGTGTGCTGTGGAGGCAAACAGTAAGGCATGGGTTCAATAGGACTTTTTCTATAACTGGTTACACCATGCATTTGCCACCAATGTGAAAGCATGACCTAATTGAAAAAGAAATTAGAACTTAGTGCCTCTGGTGTTAGGACAATGCCCCTGGTCATCATACAGACGTGGCCAGAGCGACTTTAATGGGGACATGAGCTTCTCATTAAGGTGAAGTTTTGCTCCTAATACCACTTCCTTCTCCTGCAGCCATGGACCAGCAGGTTATTGCAAACTTCAAAAAATGTACACAAAAGCTCTGTTTGAAAGTTGCTTTGAGTGACCTCAGAAACTCAACTGACTCTAAGAGGTTTTGGAAGGAAGAGAGCTACTTTAATATCCTAATTGTGTAAACCATATAGGTAAGGCTTGGTGAGGGAGTGACTAAGAAGCCTTGAACAACTATGCTTGAGGAAACGGTGGCCAGAATGTGCTAGACAAAAGGGATTTTGAAGGGTTTGAGGTAACCCTGAGAAGGATTATGCCAGTTGAGGAATCCATTGTGGCCATTTGGGAAAGTCATTGGGGTATGGAGGTTAGTGGGGAGGCTGTGGAAGAGTTGGTGGAGGAGGACAATGAAGAACTAACCAAGATGAGCTGAATAGATCAACTTCAACAGCAAGAGGGCCAGACTGAGGAAACTGGTCAGAGGAGGGAGGGGGAAGGGGGGGTGAGAAGAGAATTGAAGAGTTGCCTACTACAAAGATTAGGAATTCTGTGCAAAGTGGCTTGAAGTGCAAACCTTTCAGGATGAAAATCACCTCACACAGCTATTGCAAGCCGTGCTGGTGGATTATTACATGAACAATGTTGTGAAACCTTTAGGGAAGTCATAAAAGGAACGAGAGGTACAGGGCCACTATGGACTGATATGTTGTGCGAAAAAGTAAGTGCTCTGAAGCTCGGTCCTAGTGGCATTAAAAGAAGAAGGGAAGTAACCCAGGAAAAGGACTTGCCACCTCAAGTCTTAATGGAAGGGGATACACCCTCTAACCTAAACACTCTCTCTCCCCTCCATCCCTCCCATCAATCATCACCGATCTTCAATTAAAACGTAAGTGTCTGGTAGTGTTGCATGCCCCCTTTTTCAGTTTGTGTGTATTAAAATTACATTTCATGTGGTAAAAAAATTTTTTTTTCATACTTGTTGGGTGTCTTGCACGGGATTAATTTTATTTCCATTATTTCTTATGGGAAAATTCATTCTCACATTACAGATTTTTTCGCATAACAAATTTACCCCTCTTGCACTGATTAAAATCGTTATGCGGGGGCCACTGTATATAATAAACACTATCTTGGCTGAAGGAGCTCGAAACTAAGAACCGTAGGTCGGTAAAGCAGTGCTTTTACCAATCTACCCACACATATATAGATAATATACAGTGGACCCCCGGTGTGAACGATATTTTTTTCACTCCAGGAAGTATGTTCAGGTGCCAGTTACGACCCGAATTTGTTCCCATAAGAAAGATTCGTTGAAGTAGATTTAGATTTAGTCCATTATCAGACCCTCCCAAACATACACGTACGAACGCGCCTTACATAAATACATTTACATAATTGGTCACATTCGAGAGGTTATCGTTTATTCGGGGGCCACTGTGTATTATATATTTATTATATTATTTATATATATATATATATCCATTATTATAATATAAATATGTTTTAAACTATATATATATTGATTATATATATTATATATATATATATCTATATATATATATATATATATATTATATATATATATATTTATATATATAATATATATTATATTATTATATATATACTATATATATATATATATATATTTTTATATATATCTCTATATATATATATATATATATATATGTTTATATATACATTATATATATAAGTGGGACCCCGCATAACGATGGCATCACATTAGCGATTATTTCGCATACCGCTTACTTTAATCGCCAATTTTTGCCGCGCCCCATACCGATTTAAAAAAACCCGCTCACCGATTTTCGTTCCGAGACGCGGTCCAATGTGCGCCCTCAGCCAGCCTACCTGTGCCAGCCGTGCCATTGTTTACAGGCCAGTCTCCGCGGTGTAACATCCAAGCATACACTCGGAATATTTCGTAATTATTACAGTGTTTTCGGTGCTGTTTTTGGTAAAATAAGTGGACCTTGGGGGCCCCAAGAATGCTTCTAGTGCCAACCGCTACACCAATAAGGGTAAGAATTCCATTGCAAATGAAGAAGAGATCATTGATAAGTATGAAAGTGGAGTGCGTATCGCCCGACCTAGTCAAGTTGGGTTACAAGAATCCCCAATCAACAATCGCTACTATTGTGGGCACCAAAAAGACAATCAAGGAAGCTGTTCTGCAAAGGTTTAACTGTGTTTTCGAAACAAAGTATCGCAAGTGATGGAAGATGTTGAGAGATCTAATTGGTGTGATAAATGAGAAAAAACAGCTAGGCAGGTCGATAGCGAATCTCTCAAGCGAATCATATGTGAAAAGGCTAGGAAAGCTGCATGAGGATTTTTAATTAAATAAAATGCCCTGCAACTAGTGATGATTGGAGTGAATTTAAGGCCAGCAAGGTAGGTTTGAGAGATTTAAGAAGCGTAGTGCTCCCATAGTGTTATAAGGCAATGGTGAGGCTGCCAGTTCGGACCCACAAAGGGCTGAAATTTATGGCAGGAATTCAAGGATGTACATAAAAACTGAAGGTCTGAAACCGAACAAGTGTTTAATTGTGATGAAACAGGCCTGTTCTGGAAGAAAATTGCCAAGAGGACCTACATTACTCTAGGAGGAAAAAGGCTCTCCCAGGACATAAGAATTTGAAAGACAGGCTTACTCTTATCATGAGTGCCAATGCTACTGGTGATGCAAAGTGAAGCTTTATTAGTGTATCATCTGAAACTCCCCCAGAGCGTTCAGGCAAAAGAATTGTCTAAAGGATAATTTGTGTGTGCTTGTGGAGGGCAAACAGCTAGGCATGGGTCACTAGGGGAATTTTTCTATAACTGGATTACACATTGCATTTGACCCCAATGTGGAAAGATTACCTAACTGAAAAGAAAAATTAGAACTCTTAAGTGCCCTCATGGTGTTAGACAAATGCCCTGGTCATCCTACAGACGTGGCAGAGCGACTTTATGGGGACATGAGCTTCATTAAGGTGTAGCTTTTGCCTCTAATACACTCCTTTCTGCTAGCCCATGGACCAGCAGGTTATTGCAAACTTCAAGAAAACTGTACACAAAAGCTCTGTTTGAAAGGTGCTTTTTAATGACATCAGAAGGCTCAACTGGACTCTAAGTGAGTTTTGGAGCAGATCATTTAATATCCTCAATTGTGTAAAACTTATAGGCTAATGCTTGGGAGGGAAGTGACTAAGAGGACCTTGAACATGCTTGAAGAAAAACTGTGGCCAGAATGTGTAGGACAAAAGGGATTTTGAACGGTTTGAGGCTAACCCCTGAGAGGATATGCCAAGTTGAGGAAGACCATTGTGGCATTGGGAAAGTCCTTGGGAGTTGGAGAGGTAGATGGGGGAGGATGTGAAGAGTTGGGGAGGAGGGACAATGAAGAACTTACACTGATGAGCTGACAGATCAACTTCAAGAGTCAAGAGGCCCCAGGTCCTGGGGAATGTTCAGAGGGGGAGGAGAGAAATTGCAGATAGTTGGGCCTACTACACAGATAAAGGAAAATCTGTGCAAAGTGGCATGAAGTGCAAACCTTCATGGATGAAAATCACCCTCACAGTCAGCTATTGCAAGCCGTGTGGTCAAATGTACACTGGACAATGTTGTGAAACACTTTAGGGAACTGATAAGGTACGTGAGGTACTGGCCTCTATGGACAGATAGCTTGTGCGAGAGAAGTCCAGTGACTCTGAGATGGCCCTAGTGATTTATAAGTAAGAGGGAAGTAACAACCAGAAGAAATGGTACTTGCTTACCTCAAGTCCTAAAATGGTTGGGGATTCACCTTCATATACAGTAAAAGTTATTGCTCTCACCATCCTCCCATTCACTTACACTATTCAGCTCATGTTCGTCTTGTTCTTTGTGAAGTGGCTGGGATAGGTTGGCTTGGCACTGTTTCAGTTGGTGGGTTTGTTTTATGTAAATTTTCTGGTGGGCTTTGATTATTTTATTTTTTGTTTTTTTCGGTGGGGGGCGTGATCGGTGGGTTGGGTTGGGCCTGGTGGGCGTACGGGGTTATACTGGCTGGCATATTTTCGTAGTGGGCGATTTTATTGGTACAAGCGCGGATAGGTGGTTTTGCGGGTATAAGGGGGGGGACTTATGCAGGGTGTTGTGTGTGTGTAGTGTGTGTGTGTGATGTGATGTGTGTGTTGTGATGTGTGTGTGTGTCGTGTGTGTGTGTGTGTGGTGTATGTGGGTTGTTGTGTGTGTGTTGTGTGGTGTGTGTGCGTGTGACGTGTGTGTATGAGTGTGTGTGTCGTGTGTGTGTGTGGTGTGTGTGTGTGGTATGGTGTGTGTGTGTGTAGTGTGTATGGGTGTGGTGTAGCTGTGTAGTGTGCTGTGTAGTATAGTGTGGGTGTGTGTGTGTGTTGTGTGTGTGTGTAGTGTGGGTGTGTAGTGTGTTTATGGTGAGTGTGTAGTGTGTGTATTGGTGTGGGCGAGTGTCGTGTGTGTGTGTGTAGAGTGTGTGTGTGTGTGTTTTTGATTGATATATTTGTTCGTGTGTGGTGTGGTGTGAGTGTGTGTGTGTGTTTTGTGTGTTTTTTGTGTGTGATTTGAGTGTGCAGTTTTGATGAGTGAGAGATTCATTGATTTTTTTTATTTTTTGTATTAGGTGGGGGGGTGGGGTTGGGGTAGTGTCTTAACGGCGGCTGGTTGTCATCCTAAGTCTTTTTCCGTGAATACGGTGGGAGAATATGAGCAGTGGATTGGGGGACCTCTTGTGTATCCATGTGAGGGGTCAAATGAATGTTGTGTGTGTTGTGTGGTGGGTCGTGTGTTGTGTGTGTCGTCGTGTGAGTGTGTGGGTGTGTCGGTGTGTGTTGTATATATGTGTGGCTGTGTGTGTGTTGTGTGTGTGAGAGTTTGTTATAGTTTTTTTTAGATTTATTTTATATAGTTTATTGTTTAGATAGTTTTTTTTTGTTATATTTTTTGTTACATACTATTTTATATTTTTATATTTATATTTATATATTTTGTTGTATATTTATATTTATTTTTATAGTTGTTTTACATTAAATATTGTTTTTGTTTCTATATATATTTTTTTTTATTTAGTTTTTTTTATTATTATTATATATTTATTTATACGTGATATATTATATATTTTTATTATATTTTTTTATATTTTAAATACATACATTTTTATATTGATATTTAGTTTATTGATTTATTATATTGTTTTTATTACATTTACTTATATTTATTTATTTTTTTTTAGATTGTGTTTGCTTAGATATTTTTGTTTATTGTGATTTTGATTATGAGTCTGACTTATATAGTTTTTGTTTTTGAATTGTTTGATTTATTTTTTTTGGTGTGTTTATAATTTCATTGTTTTTTTGATATTTTTTCTTTTGTTTTTTATATATATTTTTATACATACATAATACTCATATATATATATCTTTTTTATATTTTTTTATTATTTTATATTCTTTCTTATTTTTTTTTATATAGTTTTTATTACTTCATATTTTGTTATAGATTTTTATTTTTTTATATTATTTATTCTGTCATATATATTTTTTGTTTTTTTTTGATTTAGTTTGATATTGTTTTTTTTTTTTATTAATAGATTTATATATATATATTTAGTATATAGTATTTTTTGTGTTTTTGATTGTTGTTATTCATAGTTATTTATTTTTTTAGAGTTTAGATTTTTATATATATTTATTCTTTTTAATTGTGATGTTATTTTGTTATCATTTTATTTTTTTTACTATATTGACTTATTGTTATATATATATATATATATTTATATATATATTTTATTTTTATATTTATTTAGTTTTATATATAAGTATATAGTTTTGGTTTTCATTTATATTTTATATATATTTATATTGTGTTTTTTTTTTTTTATTATTAGATATTTACTATCATATTTTTTTTTATTGTTTGTTCTTTTTAGTTATTTTTTTATAATTTAATTGTGTGTGTTTTTTGTTTTTGTTTTGTGATCAATGTATGTGTTCGTTTATATTTTTATTTTGATTTTTATATTTAGTTTTTTTTTTTCATTTAGATATTTTTAGCTGAGTGTTAGATGTTATATATATTTTTGGCGTGACTTAGTATGGTTTATTCTGCGTATTGGTGATTGTATCGCATCTTCTTTTTTGTCCTTTCTATTTAAGTTCTCCGGTTTTACGGGGTTTGTGTTTGGGGGGGATTTGTTGGGTGTTGGATTATTTGGGATTAGGGGGCTCATTTTGGTTCGGT
>NC_069432.1:39943060-39955560 GCF_026875155.1 Cherax quadricarinatus
CCATTGGTGGTCCTTTTACTTATTATTTATATAAAGGTTATAATATTTTCTTATTATTCTACATGAAGATAACATCTTATTATCATACTAAAAAGACGTTCTACTACACGAGGGTCATTAAGACTATTACATACGAGGGTCAATCATACTAGGAATATGGTAAAATTCACACGTTATGTTAGCTAAAAAAAAATAGAAAATCATTCCCCTCCTTTCTGTAGCTACATTCATCTCAGCACCTTTTTGCACTCTTCTTGAACTGGTTCATGTCTGACTGGCTTTGATCATGTGCAGGCAGTCTGTTCCATTCCTTTATGCTGTAATTAAAAGGTTGTTTGAAGCCTGGTCCACTGACTGTGGCTACTACAAAGTTGTGCTCTCTCCCCCTAGTACCTATGATTGCTTTGGTTCCCAACCTTGACAAAATTGGACAGCAAGTTATTCTGGACATTGTTTTGTGAGCAATTTTATAAACATGATTTTGCTTCAGTTGTTCTTACTCTGTCTTCCCAACATTCAGCATATCCAACTGCTGTAATTCATCCTGGCCTACATGTTCTCTTGGTCCCAGCCCCAGGTGAATCTTACGATTTTGTTCTGGGTGATTTGCAGTCTATTTTCAGTTTTTTTGTAGAGGGCAGCCCCCCCCTGTACCCCATCAGAAGAGCAAGTGACATCCAATGAGACCCTCCTCCTCGCCGTGATACCTTGGCTAGACATGGGTCCTGCGAGCTCAGTAGGTAGTCACTGTTGCTTGTCTATACAGGAACTTTCAGTCTGGCATTTACTTTCTTTACTACACTGTTCCCTATTCAATTCTCCTGACATGCATGGTCAAAGGGGATTCCCAATATTTTACTGATGAAACCAATAGTGATGGCTCCCATTACATTGAACATTAAATATTATTTACCCTTCTCAGTTTTGTTTCGTGCAAAGAGATGGCTTCAGTTTTCCCTAGTGTAATGATTGTTTGTTGTCTACGTACCCATTTGCTGAGGGGACTCCAGTTCCTCCAGTGTTAAAACAAGAGCACAATCTTGTGGGTCTTTTACCTGAACCCGCCAAGGGAGCCCCCCTTGACGAGGACTATTGCAATAGCTTTGAAGATTCTTGCAACTAAGGCAGAAACAAAGTTTGCAATACAAAGCTGCCTCTTATACTTTGTCAACAGCAGTGTGTTCACCATTTTCTACAATTGCTTGCTACCCTATCCCAACTTGTGAACAACATAAACGATAATGCAAGGCAACCAATTTATCTGTTGACCAGACCCAACCTGGCTGGATCTGCCATGTGAGCAAAACCCTTCAACACTCGAGATGTCAATTTCATACCATCCAGGATCATTCATTCACAGAATGATGCAGACAAAATGATAACCATAATTTATTCCAAGTGAAAGGGTATAAATCACAGTAAATTATGACGAAAAGGAAATTCACCTTGTTATTTAGGCCAAAAATAAAAATGGGTTGCTGGGTTCTTAGGCAATTGAAAAGTGCTAAACCCCATCATCATATGGGTGGACTAATTAACTGGTACTCAAAGTATAACTATTGCTATAGCAGTGGTCATTCTTAATAACAAAAACTTGCACCTCAGCACTGACAATGGATCCTGAGAAACAGGCAATATTTACTTTATGTCCAGGTGTCTTTTTATTATGTAAATTCTCCAGTATTAAGTATGTTGTGCAATGGAGGTACTGTACTGTATTAATATTTGGTGTCTATGATAAGAGACCTTTATTGTACATATATAATCTAATCTAACAGTGCCTTGTCTAATTTAGCTGAAAATTTTACAGCTGGTCCAGGTTAGCTTAAGGATGGTTGGGTAAACTTGGAATACATTATTAAAGTTTCTTTATACTTCTCAAAAATATAGCTGTTGTCACTGCACAACCCACTTAATAAAAAAAAAATTTACATAATAAATGATATTCTCATTTTGCTATGATCAATAAATAAACAATTTGCACAACAAATAACTAATTTTCCCATGGAATGGATAGCATGATTACTTATAAAGAATAACCATTATTATTATAATCAAAAAGCGCTAAACCACAAGGACTATACAGCGCTGCAGGCCAGAGATAAAGAATAACCAGTTTCTGTCGTGGGAAAGAGAAAGTAACAATGATGTGAGAAACTACCATAAGCTGCCTAGTTGTTACTAGTAGTCTTGCCACTCTCTTCATATTCTGCTTCTCATTCTACAAAATTTGTCAGACTGCCATTCCATGATTAATCTAAACGTAGGTGCATGGGGAAAGAAAACAACACTACACACAACAATCTGCTGTTGCCATATATTTATCCATGACATTAATGAAATACAGTAATTTTTGTTTGATAAACAAATGCATACTAACATGTATAAAAGCAGAAATTGGCAAATGACAATCTTTACCCTCTACAATAGTCGCTGAGGGTAATCAACTCTATGGGGATCAACAGTCTCTGAGGATATTCAACTCTATTGAGATCAGCAACTTGTTTTTCTCATTATAAAAATCATCTGTGTGATGAAAGGCACAGTCATACAGACAGGTATATTTTTCCTCAACATCCCTCATGATGGTGTCAGACATGTTAAGTGATGGAAGAAATCACAATAAAACACATGACTGCAAATTTGAAAAAAAAAAACTGAAAATAGGAAATAAAACCTGAGTGCTTTCTTAAACACACATCTTCAGAGAGGTGTGTGTAAGCACATGAAAGCAATATTTTCACTGTGGTATTTTTTGTTCATGTTAAGTGATTTTTATTAGACTATGTGATCAATAACCCTTGAATACTACCACTCAAAAATATTATGACACACATGTTATTAACATATTTAATACAACCTGTATCTATAATGCTATACATGTGTACAGTATTATAGTAGCTATATCTACATTTTGTATTTCATGATTTACATAAGAAATGGTGATCATATAATTTCTAGACCTGTATTAGTATTATGACTTTACTGGCTTGATTATAAAAATATAACATGTGGAACAGTTATATATATTACCTATTCTTATAGCCATGGGAATATCCTAGATTAAGTAACCTTAGCATGTTACCTTTGTATATCCAATTTGATTATGTAATGTTACAAAAAAAACAGTATAAACTACTTAAATGTTTTTCTATAATGTTAAGAATGAAAAAAATAAATAAATAATATAAATAAAAAAAAAATTATATGTTATATATATATATATATATATATCATATATAATATATATACTTATATATATTTATATATATAATATATACTATATATATATATTATTTATTATCACACTGCCCGATTCCCACACAGGCAGGGTAGCCCAAAAAAATAAAACTTTCCCATCATTCACTCCATCTCTGTCTTGCAAGAAGGGTAGCTTTACAATCAGTTTTTAACTGCAACATTAAAACCCATCCTTCAGAGTCAGGACCACTGCTACTTCCCATTACAGGACTCAGGTACCGGCCTGCCCGGTTTCCCTGAAAACTGCTTCATAAATGTTACTTTTTGTCACACTCCAACAGCATGTCAAGTATTTAAAAACCATTTGTACTCCATTCACTCCTATCAAACACGCTCGCACATGCCTGCTGGAAGTTCCATAGCCCCTTCGCACACAAAAACCTCCTTTACCCTCCCTCCAAACCCTTTCCTAGGCCGACCCCTACCCCGCCTTCCTTCCGCTACAGTCTGATACACTCTTGAAGTCACTTGTTTTCGCGCTCCATTCTTTCCTACATGTCCCGTAACCACCTCAACTAACCCTCCTCGGCCCCTCTGGACAACGAGATTTGGTAATCCGAACTCCTCCTAACTTCGCCAATACTACGAATTCTCTGCATTATATTTCTCACCTCAACTTTGCCCTCAGAAGACTTGACATCTCCACTGCCTCCAGCCTTCTCCTTGCTGCAACATTCATTACACTCATGCTTCACACCATATAAGAGCGTTTGGTAAAGATATACTCTCATACATTCCCTCCTTTGCCTCCCAAGGCCAAAATTTCTTTCGCTCCACAGGACTCCTAGTGCACCACTCACCCTTTTCCTCATCATTTCTATGATTCAGCTCATCTTCATCGACCCATCCGCTGACACGTCCACTCCCCAAATATCTGGAAATTACATTCACCTCCTCCATACTCTCTCCCTCCAATCTGATATATATACTATATTTAGTATATATATCTTTATATATATATATATATTTATATATTATTATATATTATTATATTATATTTTATATATATTTATATACATAATTTATATAATATATTATATCATATATTTTAATATATATATATATTTATATATAGTATATATATATATTTATAAATATTTATATATATATATATATATTTATATATATATTAATTATAATAAATTTACATTGTATATATTTATATATTCCATGTATCTATATATATATATATATATATATTTTATATATTATTTATATATACTATATATATATATATATATATATATATATATATATGAATAATATTAATATATATATATATATATATATATATATATATATATATATAATATATATATATATAATATATATATATATTTATTATATATATTTATATATATATATTTATAATATATATATATACATATATAATATATTATTTATTTATATATATTTTATATAATATATTTATATATATATATATATTATATGGAGGAGGGGGTAAAGGAGGTTTTGTGTGCGGAGGGCGTGGTTTCCAGCGTAGGCCTCGTGCCGGTGAGCGTGTTTGATGGGAGTGATTGGAGACGAATGGTTTTTATTACTTGACGTGCTATTGGAGTGTGAGCATAAGTACATTTTATGAAGGGGTTCAGGGAGTGAAACCGGCAGGCCGGACTGGAGTCCTGGAGATGGGAAGTACAGTGCCTGCACTCTGAAGAGGGGTGTTAATGTTGCAGTTTAAAAAAAACTGTAGTGTAAAATCACCCTTCTGGCAGACAGTGATGGGATGTGAATGTGGTTGAAAGTTTCTTTTCGGGGGCACCATTGCCTTGGTGGAATGGCCAGTGTGATATTGTAAAAATGTGATTAATAATATATATATATATATATATATATATATAATATATATCTTATACTTATATTTATATTATATATCATATTATATATATATTTATATTTGTATATATATATATATATACATATATTTATGTATATATATTTATATATATATTTATTTTATATATATTATATATATATATATATATATATATATATATATATTATATTTTAATTTATATATATATTTATATTTATATATATATATATCACTATACATATATTTGGATGTATATATATTTATTATATATATATATATATATATATATATATATATTATATAATATATATTTATTTTTATATTTATATTTATATATATATATATATATATATATTCACATTTATTTATATATTATATATTTTACATATATATTTATATATCTATATATATTTATATATATATATATTATTATATATCTATATATTATATATATATATTTACATATATATAAGCTATATATATATTATATTTATATATATATTTTCATTAATTTATTATAATATATTTATATATATATATATATATAATATATATTTATATTATATATAAATATGTATTTAGATATATATAAATATATGGTATATTATATATATTTAAAAAATATAAAATATAAAAAATATCAAATATATTATATATATATATATATTTATACATAATTATACATTTTTATATATATATATATATATAACGTTATTTATATATTTATTTATATATATTTTTAGATAATATATATATTATATATATTTATATATATATATATACTATATATATTTTTTTTATATATACATCATATATTTATCTAATTTTTATATATATATAAATTTATATATTTATATATATATATATTTATATATATTTTATATTATATATATTTATATTTTATATATATAAATATTCTATTTATATAGATTATATATAATATATATATATATAATTCTATATATTTCATTTATATAATATTTATATAGATATAAATATATTTATATTATATATATATAAATATATACTATATATAATTTATATATTATTATATATTTACTTATTTTATATATTTATATATTTATATATATATATATATATATATTATTTATATATATTATTATTTATTTTTATATACGTGTTAATATAATTTAATATATTACAGTGGAACCCCGCAAAACGATGGCATCCACATAGGATTAATCACGCATACCGCTTGCTTTGATCGCAAAATTTTGACCCGCGCATAACGTATTAAAAAACAGCTCAGATTTTCGTCCGAGACGCATCCAATGTGCGCCCTCAGCCAGCCTCCATCATGTGCGCGTGCCATTGTTTACCAGCCAGCCTCCGCGCGTAAACATCCAAGCATACACTCGGAATATTTCGTATTATTACAGTGTTTTCGGTGCTGTTTCTGGCAAAATAAGTGACCATGGCCCCCAAGAAAGCTTCTAGTGCGCAACCGTACACAATAAGGGTGAGAATTCCAATAGAAATGAAGAAAGGCGATCAATGATAAGTATGGAAAGTGGAGTAGTGCGCTAATCGCCGACTAGTCTAGTTGTACAAGGAAACCCCAATCAACCAGCGCTTAATATTGTGGGCCCAGAAACGACAATTAAGGAAGCTGTTCTTTGCCAAAGGCATCTAACTGTGTTTTCGAAACAAAAGATCGCAGAGTGAAGGGAAAGATGTTTGAGAGACTCTTATTGGTGTGGATAAATGAAAACAGCTTAGCAGGAGATTAGCGTATCTCAAGCGATCTATGTGAAAAAGGCTAGGAAGTTGCATGAGGATTAATTAAAAAATTGCCCTGCAATAGTGATGATGTGACGTGAATCTTAAGGGCCAGCAAAGGTTGGTTTGAGAGATATAAGAAAGCGTAGTGGCATCCTTAGTGTGTAAGGCATGGTCGAGTCTGCCAGTTCCGGACCACAAAGCGGCCTGAAAAAAAATAGGCTGAAGGAATTCAAGGAGTACATAGAACAGTGAAGGACGGAAACCTGAACAAGACTGTTTAATTGTGATGAAACTGGCTTTTCTGGAAGAAAATGCCAAGCAGGACCTACATTATCAGGAGGAAAAGGCATCCCAGGACCATTAAGCCTATGAAAGAACAGGCTTACTTTGTTTGATGTGTGCCAATGCTAGTGGTGATTGCCATAGTTAAGCCTTCTATTTAGTGTATCACTCTGAAACTCCCAGAGCATACAGGCAAAAAGAATGTCCTCAAGGATAATTTGTGTGTGCTGTGGAGGCAAACAGTAAGGCATGGGTTCAATAGGACTTTTTCTATAACTGGTTACACCATGCATTTGCCACCAATGTGAAAGCATGACCTAATTGAAAAAGAAATTAGAACTTAGTGCCTCTGGTGTTAGGACAATGCCCCTGGTCATCATACAGACGTGGCCAGAGCGACTTTAATGGGGACATGAGCTTCTCATTAAGGTGAAGTTTTGCTCCTAATACCACTTCCTTCTCCTGCAGCCATGGACCAGCAGGTTATTGCAAACTTCAAAAAATGTACACAAAAGCTCTGTTTGAAAGTTGCTTTGAGTGACCTCAGAAACTCAACTGACTCTAAGAGGTTTTGGAAGGAAGAGAGCTACTTTAATATCCTAATTGTGTAAACCATATAGGTAAGGCTTGGTGAGGGAGTGACTAAGAAGCCTTGAACAACTATGCTTGAGGAAACGGTGGCCAGAATGTGCTAGACAAAAGGGATTTTGAAGGGTTTGAGGTAACCCTGAGAAGGATTATGCCAGTTGAGGAATCCATTGTGGCCATTTGGGAAAGTCATTGGGGTATGGAGGTTAGTGGGGAGGCTGTGGAAGAGTTGGTGGAGGAGGACAATGAAGAACTAACCAAGATGAGCTGAATAGATCAACTTCAACAGCAAGAGGGCCAGACTGAGGAAACTGGTCAGAGGAGGGAGGGGGAAGGGGGGGTGAGAAGAGAATTGAAGAGTTGCCTACTACAAAGATTAGGAATTCTGTGCAAAGTGGCTTGAAGTGCAAACCTTTCAGGATGAAAATCACCTCACACAGCTATTGCAAGCCGTGCTGGTGGATTATTACATGAACAATGTTGTGAAACCTTTAGGGAAGTCATAAAAGGAACGAGAGGTACAGGGCCACTATGGACTGATATGTTGTGCGAAAAAGTAAGTGCTCTGAAGCTCGGTCCTAGTGGCATTAAAAGAAGAAGGGAAGTAACCCAGGAAAAGGACTTGCCACCTCAAGTCTTAATGGAAGGGGATACACCCTCTAACCTAAACACTCTCTCTCCCCTCCATCCCTCCCATCAATCATCACCGATCTTCAATTAAAACGTAAGTGTCTGGTAGTGTTGCATGCCCCCTTTTTCAGTTTGTGTGTATTAAAATTACATTTCATGTGGTAAAAAAATTTTTTTTTCATACTTGTTGGGTGTCTTGCACGGGATTAATTTTATTTCCATTATTTCTTATGGGAAAATTCATTCTCACATTACAGATTTTTTCGCATAACAAATTTACCCCTCTTGCACTGATTAAAATCGTTATGCGGGGGCCACTGTATATAATAAACACTATCTTGGCTGAAGGAGCTCGAAACTAAGAACCGTAGGTCGGTAAAGCAGTGCTTTTACCAATCTACCCACACATATATAGATAATATACAGTGGACCCCCGGTGTGAACGATATTTTTTTCACTCCAGGAAGTATGTTCAGGTGCCAGTTACGACCCGAATTTGTTCCCATAAGAAAGATTCGTTGAAGTAGATTTAGATTTAGTCCATTATCAGACCCTCCCAAACATACACGTACGAACGCGCCTTACATAAATACATTTACATAATTGGTCACATTCGAGAGGTTATCGTTTATTCGGGGGCCACTGTGTATTATATATTTATTATATTATTTATATATATATATATATCCATTATTATAATATAAATATGTTTTAAACTATATATATATTGATTATATATATTATATATATATATATCTATATATATATATATATATATATTATATATATATATATTTATATATATAATATATATTATATTATTATATATATACTATATATATATATATATATATTTTTATATATATCTCTATATATATATATATATATATATATGTTTATATATACATTATATATATAAGTGGGACCCCGCATAACGATGGCATCACATTAGCGATTATTTCGCATACCGCTTACTTTAATCGCCAATTTTTGCCGCGCCCCATACCGATTTAAAAAAACCCGCTCACCGATTTTCGTTCCGAGACGCGGTCCAATGTGCGCCCTCAGCCAGCCTACCTGTGCCAGCCGTGCCATTGTTTACAGGCCAGTCTCCGCGGTGTAACATCCAAGCATACACTCGGAATATTTCGTAATTATTACAGTGTTTTCGGTGCTGTTTTTGGTAAAATAAGTGGACCTTGGGGGCCCCAAGAATGCTTCTAGTGCCAACCGCTACACCAATAAGGGTAAGAATTCCATTGCAAATGAAGAAGAGATCATTGATAAGTATGAAAGTGGAGTGCGTATCGCCCGACCTAGTCAAGTTGGGTTACAAGAATCCCCAATCAACAATCGCTACTATTGTGGGCACCAAAAAGACAATCAAGGAAGCTGTTCTGCAAAGGTTTAACTGTGTTTTCGAAACAAAGTATCGCAAGTGATGGAAGATGTTGAGAGATCTAATTGGTGTGATAAATGAGAAAAAACAGCTAGGCAGGTCGATAGCGAATCTCTCAAGCGAATCATATGTGAAAAGGCTAGGAAAGCTGCATGAGGATTTTTAATTAAATAAAATGCCCTGCAACTAGTGATGATTGGAGTGAATTTAAGGCCAGCAAGGTAGGTTTGAGAGATTTAAGAAGCGTAGTGCTCCCATAGTGTTATAAGGCAATGGTGAGGCTGCCAGTTCGGACCCACAAAGGGCTGAAATTTATGGCAGGAATTCAAGGATGTACATAAAAACTGAAGGTCTGAAACCGAACAAGTGTTTAATTGTGATGAAACAGGCCTGTTCTGGAAGAAAATTGCCAAGAGGACCTACATTACTCTAGGAGGAAAAAGGCTCTCCCAGGACATAAGAATTTGAAAGACAGGCTTACTCTTATCATGAGTGCCAATGCTACTGGTGATGCAAAGTGAAGCTTTATTAGTGTATCATCTGAAACTCCCCCAGAGCGTTCAGGCAAAAGAATTGTCTAAAGGATAATTTGTGTGTGCTTGTGGAGGGCAAACAGCTAGGCATGGGTCACTAGGGGAATTTTTCTATAACTGGATTACACATTGCATTTGACCCCAATGTGGAAAGATTACCTAACTGAAAAGAAAAATTAGAACTCTTAAGTGCCCTCATGGTGTTAGACAAATGCCCTGGTCATCCTACAGACGTGGCAGAGCGACTTTATGGGGACATGAGCTTCATTAAGGTGTAGCTTTTGCCTCTAATACACTCCTTTCTGCTAGCCCATGGACCAGCAGGTTATTGCAAACTTCAAGAAAACTGTACACAAAAGCTCTGTTTGAAAGGTGCTTTTTAATGACATCAGAAGGCTCAACTGGACTCTAAGTGAGTTTTGGAGCAGATCATTTAATATCCTCAATTGTGTAAAACTTATAGGCTAATGCTTGGGAGGGAAGTGACTAAGAGGACCTTGAACATGCTTGAAGAAAAACTGTGGCCAGAATGTGTAGGACAAAAGGGATTTTGAACGGTTTGAGGCTAACCCCTGAGAGGATATGCCAAGTTGAGGAAGACCATTGTGGCATTGGGAAAGTCCTTGGGAGTTGGAGAGGTAGATGGGGGAGGATGTGAAGAGTTGGGGAGGAGGGACAATGAAGAACTTACACTGATGAGCTGACAGATCAACTTCAAGAGTCAAGAGGCCCCAGGTCCTGGGGAATGTTCAGAGGGGGAGGAGAGAAATTGCAGATAGTTGGGCCTACTACACAGATAAAGGAAAATCTGTGCAAAGTGGCATGAAGTGCAAACCTTCATGGATGAAAATCACCCTCACAGTCAGCTATTGCAAGCCGTGTGGTCAAATGTACACTGGACAATGTTGTGAAACACTTTAGGGAACTGATAAGGTACGTGAGGTACTGGCCTCTATGGACAGATAGCTTGTGCGAGAGAAGTCCAGTGACTCTGAGATGGCCCTAGTGATTTATAAGTAAGAGGGAAGTAACAACCAGAAGAAATGGTACTTGCTTACCTCAAGTCCTAAAATGGTTGGGGATTCACCTTCATATACAGTAAAAGTTATTGCTCTCACCATCCTCCCATTCACTTACACTATTCAGCTCATGTTCGTCTTGTTCTTTGTGAAGTGGCTGGGATAGGTTGGCTTGGCACTGTTTCAGTTGGTGGGTTTGTTTTATGTAAATTTTCTGGTGGGCTTTGATTATTTTATTTTTTGTTTTTTTCGGTGGGGGGCGTGATCGGTGGGTTGGGTTGGGCCTGGTGGGCGTACGGGGTTATACTGGCTGGCATATTTTCGTAGTGGGCGATTTTATTGGTACAAGCGCGGATAGGTGGTTTTGCGGGTATAAGGGGGGGGACTTATGCAGGGTGTTGTGTGTGTGTAGTGTGTGTGTGTGATGTGATGTGTGTGTTGTGATGTGTGTGTGTGTCGTGTGTGTGTGTGTGTGGTGTATGTGGGTTGTTGTGTGTGTGTTGTGTGGTGTGTGTGCGTGTGACGTGTGTGTATGAGTGTGTGTGTCGTGTGTGTGTGTGGTGTGTGTGTGTGGTATGGTGTGTGTGTGTGTAGTGTGTATGGGTGTGGTGTAGCTGTGTAGTGTGCTGTGTAGTATAGTGTGGGTGTGTGTGTGTGTTGTGTGTGTGTGTAGTGTGGGTGTGTAGTGTGTTTATGGTGAGTGTGTAGTGTGTGTATTGGTGTGGGCGAGTGTCGTGTGTGTGTGTGTAGAGTGTGTGTGTGTGTGTTTTTGATTGATATATTTGTTCGTGTGTGGTGTGGTGTGAGTGTGTGTGTGTGTTTTGTGTGTTTTTTGTGTGTGATTTGAGTGTGCAGTTTTGATGAGTGAGAGATTCATTGATTTTTTTTATTTTTTGTATTAGGTGGGGGGGTGGGGTTGGGGTAGTGTCTTAACGGCGGCTGGTTGTCATCCTAAGTCTTTTTCCGTGAATACGGTGGGAGAATATGAGCAGTGGATTGGGGGACCTCTTGTGTATCCATGTGAGGGGTCAAATGAATGTTGTGTGTGTTGTGTGGTGGGTCGTGTGTTGTGTGTGTCGTCGTGTGAGTGTGTGGGTGTGTCGGTGTGTGTTGTATATATGTGTGGCTGTGTGTGTGTTGTGTGTGTGAGAGTTTGTTATAGTTTTTTTTAGATTTATTTTATATAGTTTATTGTTTAGATAGTTTTT
>NC_069432.1:39960560-40016806 GCF_026875155.1 Cherax quadricarinatus
TAGGGTTTTAAAAAAGTTACGAACATTTTCCGATAGCTTGAAGTTTTTTACTAATGTATTGTGGTTGACAGTATTTGAAGGCCTTTTGCAGGCTAAAGGGTTTCCATACCTATGGGTTTTCCCCTTTGACATTTCAGTTCTAGGGAATCCAAACGATTAATAAGGGAGGTGTCGGTTGGTAGGATCTTCTAAAGTCGATGATAGCTAGGAGAATGTTTTTTTGTATTAAGGGATTAATACTTGGAATACATGCCCTCTCAGAATTTTAGTATTTCTGGATACTACAGGCCTATAGTTGCTTTCATCAACCTAATATTTTTTGAAGATAGGAGTAACTCTGGCCTCCTTGAAAACCCCCCGGTCGGTATTAGTGGGGATTTATGTTTTTTTGTGGCAATGGGATTTCAGTTCGAAGCACAAACTTTTAGGAAATTAGCGGGGGTTTTATCAGGGCCTGTGCTCTTATTGGGTTTAACCCTGCTTTTATTTCCCTTTTTGAATAAATCAGGGAAAAAACATTTAAACTATTTGGGAAAACTTTTTTTGGGGTTACCCCTTTATTGGAATAGAAATTTTTTGAAACTTATCAGATCTGTTTTAAAAGGGTTTTTTAATGCAGCGGGTATTTACTTACAAGTGTTGATGCAACAGATGTGAAAAGAAAGGAATTAAAGAAATTTTTGCCACCTTGGGATTTTTTAAATGGCATACCCATTATCGATAGAGAGTAATATGTTAGACCTATCCTTTCTGGCTTATGGCTATACCCCAACTGTTTTAGTTTTTTTGCCAAAGCTTTTTTGGTGTTTTTGCTTATACTCTTTTTAATTTTTTGGAGCAGTATTTCTTTGCCTTTTCCCCTTTTTTTAAAAACTCTGTACTCTGTTTCCTCCCCTTTGGAAATTTATTTTTGGGGCGCAATATTTCCGTCTGTTTGCTTTAAATCTTTTTTAAACAGCTGGGCCTGAATTTTATATTACCATTAAAATCTCATATTCCCTCCAGGGTTCAGTTCCCTTTGTTTAATCCTAAAAACCCTTTAAAAATGGGGGCAATAAATTTTCAAAAATGGTAGTGAAAAATTTTTTAAAATTTTTCCCAAGGGGATCGTTTACGGGGCCGTTTCAACTTGTTTTTCTCTGTCCAGTCACAATTTTTGTAGCCTATTTTAATGTATTAAAATCAAGGGGGGGGCGCTAAACCCGAGGATTTTACAGTGGGCCCGGGGGGGGGGGGTGGGAAAGGGAAATTCCCGGCTTAATACGGGGGAAATGGAGCACAGAAAACCCCAAATTTCCCCAAATTCCCAAAAAGCCCCTCACCCCAAAATAAGGGTCCTTTCCCCGAGGGGGGTACGGTCCAAAAAAGGGACGGTGACCCGGGGGTGACCACAAACCCTTTACACCCCTCCAAAAAAAGGACCAAACCCCCTGAAACATGCACAAAAAACCCCGTTCCCCATGTACAAAAACCTGCCCATGAAAAACACCCCGTTTACTCTGTTTAATTAAAAAACTTGTTTGTAATATAAAAAATTCTGTTAGCAGAGTGATGACAGTGATAACCCAGGGTTTTCAGTCATCCAAAAGGACCAAACAACCCTCCCCCCACCTCCCGCTACCCCCCTTCCCCCAAAACCCTATGGGCTGGCCTTCTAAGGGCCCCTTTCCCCCCACTTCAAAGGGAACTATGTTTTCTTTAAATTTGATTTTATTTAAATTCAACAAAAATTTTATTTATAATTTTTTTACACTTGCCCAAGCGTGTGGGGTAAAAGTTTCATATAAAAAACCCGGGTTAAAGGGAATGGGTTTTTTTTTGCCCCCTTTGCCAATTTTTTTTTTAAAATTTTTCGTTTTAAAAATTAAAAATTAAAATAAACCTATTTTTAAAATCCTTATCCGAAAAACTATATATTTTTCTAAATTAACGTGTTTTGGTTTTAAAAAAAATGAATTTTAAATAGATTGCTAATATATTAAGACTGTTATATGAATAATAAATAAAATTATTTTACGTTGTTTACGTTTTCTTTTTTTTTTTTTTGTTAAATTGGATACAACTACAAAATACAAAAGTTTATTTCTTTGCAAAGGTTATAATGTGATACAACAGTGTGATAAAACAGCAAAGTGCTGCTATTGTTGTTAAAGCTGTTTGCTGCTGTTGTAGCTATTATTGTTATTCTTGCTGTTGTAATTGTTTTTGTTGTAGCTGTTATTGTTTTGTAATTGTTGTTGTAGTAGCTAGTAAGTAAGTAAGTTTATTCAGGTATACACAAATACAGTTACATAGAATTATCATACATAGCAGCATATGTGTAGAGAACCTAGGATAACCCAAAAAAGTCAGAGAGTGACTTATTTCCATTGGGGTTGTTATAGTTGTTGTAACTGTTGTTGTAGCTTGTTGCCGTCGTAGCTGTTATTGTTGTTGCTGTTGTAATTGTTGTAGTTGTAGCTATTATAATCAAAACTAAGTGCTAAACCCACAAGGGTCTTACAGCGCTGTGTAGCTGTTATTGTTGTTGTAGGTGCTATTGTTGTTGTTGCTGTTGGAAGCTAGGCTGGGGAGGGAAAGTAGCCAGGCTGAGTCTGGGGGAAAGGACGTAGCTAGGCTGGGGAGAAATAACTAAGCTGGGTCTAGGGGGATGAAGTAGCTAGGCTGGGTCTAGGGGGGGAAGTAGCTAGACTGGGTCTAGGGAGGGGGAAGTAGCTAGGCTGGGGGAGGGGAAGTACTCAGGCTAAGGAAGCGTTATACCCATAAAGCACTTGGGAATTAGAATATCAAGTTTGATCCAAGGAAGGAGAAGATAGCTCTAATTCCTTGCATCAAGAGCCCTTCATCAGCATTAATGGTCCCCTCCTTGAATTACAGTTAATTATGTTAATTATGAGTAGTTATGTTCCTGAAAACTAGCATGTAATATAATTTAGTGTAATTATTCTGAAGAACATGAGAAAAATAGGATTACATTTTTAAAAATCTATAAAAGGGCATACAATTTATTTTTAAAATTGTCTAAAATAGTTGAAATAAAGTATTTTATCCATATTGTATCCTATCTACTGAGGCAGGGCGACCCAAAAAAGAAACACTTTCACCATCACTCACTCCATCAGTCTTGCCAGAGGTGTGCCGATAATGCAGTTTAAAACTGCAAATATCCCCACTCCTCTAAAATTGTGCGATATACAGAGTAATGCATCACACTGCAACACCCTCAAGCATATCTAAATTTAATGCATTCTTCAATATCATCAAATATTCACACTTGGTAATTGCTGATTTGTTAGTATCCATCTGCCATGGTTAATGTTCACACAAGTTGGGGTGATTAAAAGATCCAAAATTGACTGATAAACAGGTCACTGCCATTTTCTGGCAGAGGATTTGGTCCCCAGGCCATGGTGGTCAGGCAGCAACTCTAATCACTAGGCTGCCACACAGGACATTCACGGGATGAACACCAAACCCACAGGGGGTCATACAGAACCTGGTGAAATGGAAGGCATTCAGACTCGATTCAAGATGAACACAGGGCCAGTTCCTTTGACGTGGAGCCTCTCACCAACATCAAGGAACCTCACCCATAGGCCCAGTGGCATAGAGGAAACAATCCACAGCAGCACACACTATCAATTTTGCATCTAGACTGATCTTTTCCCTCTATACAAAATGTTTCAGTATCAGTCCTTTTTCTATGGAAAGTATGTTTTCGTCTACAATTCCTCAATCGTGCTATAACAATCTTATTCAATCTAATTGCATTCCAATTCATGGTATACTGTATCACAGTACTGAAGTACTAAACCCACATTGGTCATATAGTGCCTGGGGATGGAGGCAATAAAGTTCGATTCAGGGAAGACAAGGCTAGGTCCAATTCCTTGGAAAAAGAGCCCTCATTAAAATCAAGGCTCCTCTATTGAGGACACCCTCTTGAGGGGTGGGTGGTTGAGGTTGAAGAAAAGATTGTGGAGTCAATGAAATCAGTCTATTATTATTATATGGTATTGACAATGCAGTGTTAAATTTGCACACATCTAATTTTCATCTTGTCGGTATTGTAAACCATTGATGTATACAGTGTTAAACCTGTATGGCCCATACAGCTCCTAGAAAATTTTTATATTCCTAGGAACTACTGAAGTGCTAAACGAATATGAAATTATCAAGACTGGTCCTATAATGTGGAGTGTAGCTCCAACGTCTTCATTAAAAAGCCCTTCACCAGCATCAAGGGCATTATAGTCACAAACAAGTGACGGTGTCCCATAGCTTGGTTGGTACGCACTCAGCTCACACAACTAAGGTCCATGGTTCGATTCTCGGTATGGGTGGAAGCACTAGGGCATGTTTCCTTAACCCTTTGAGGGTCGACAGGCCCTCTCCGAGACTTGTTCTCAGGGTCGGCCAAATTTAAAAAAAAAAAATTATTTTTTCTTGTAAAAAGACAGAGAATCTTTTCTCGATCATAATGACACCAAAAGTATGAAATTTGATGGAAAACTTACGGAATTATGCTCTCGCGAAGTTAGCGGTCTTGACGATGTTTATGCATCGGCGATTTTGCCCACTTTGAGCCCTATTTTCGGCCAATTCCAGTGTGCTAGTCGACAAAAATCATAACTATTTCTCTAGAACTCCATTTTTTCTATTGAATGAGTACAAGAAACCACCCATTTACTGATTTCAACTATCCAATAGTGGTCAGAATTTAGCAATTTTGCCAATTTCACACAAATTTCAAAAGATGCCAATTTCCAAATAGGGTCCAGAATAAACAAGAAAAACATTCCTGGTACTAAAATAACATTTCCTCTGTTCGTTAGTCACATCCCCAGGCCCCTCTTATATCTCTTTGGCTTTCCACTTTCAATTTTTATTCTTACAAAAAATAGAAGATTTACTGTTATGCGGACTACTGCATTAGTGTAGAAATAGTATAAATAATATCAGCGCACTTGTGAAAGAATATTAGACTCACCAGTTGACGTGTATTAGACGCTTGGCATGATTTGTTTACTTTTGAACTTTGGTAAAAATCAAACATTTCTGCTACTTTGAGCTCAATTTCAAGGTACTTTTCATTGTAAAACCAGTCAAAATCATCTCAATTTCTGTAATATGTCTTCCATTCTATAAAATGAGACCAAAGAAAACTAGAATACAACAATAAATACCATACAAAAATACAGTGCAATGTTGCTGTTTTATTCCAAAAACACGGTCAAAGTTTTTTTTTTCTCATTATGCACTGTGTGCTGCAGGATTTTTTTTTATACTGAGCACACTGACCACATAGACCCATTCTTTCATATGTATGCCTACCAGCTTTCTCCCACTAGATCTGAGGGCGCTAGAATTTAGGCGTACTAGTACGTCAAAAACCCTGGGTTGTAAGCCGTACTAGTACGGCCGAAACCCCCAAAGGGTTAAGACACCAGCTGTCCCTGTTTACCTAGCAGTACGTGGGTACCTCAGTGTTAGTAGACTGGTGTGGGTTGCATCTTGGGGACAAAATTAACCCAAGTTGCCTGAAATGCTCTGCATAACCAGGGGCTTTCTATGTAGTACGTCATTAATGTCAGCTAGATCTGTATAAGTCGTATCGTGTACTTGTAGAAATAAAGATTCTTATTATTAACCAACAAATTATGGTGAGCATATCAGTAAACTGTGAAAGGTGCATTTATTCTGCATCTGATAAGGTTACTATGTACTTGTTTAGCACTATAGACATACACAACTCTTACCCCATCGTAGAGCATGGCAGGTCATTTTTGAGACAGCTGGGATTAGAATCACTTGTCTTTTATAATCTCCTAGTGTATATTCTAAGATTGAGTCAGAGGGTAAAAAAAAAAAATTGTCCATATTTGTGATCCCTATTAGTATTTTGTCCCTAAGAAGACACAAAGTATAAAGCACCACTTCACAGAGGTGACAAGATGGAAGAGAGGGAGAAGCAGAGGTGCTGAGCACCGGACCAGCAGAAAGAAAATGTCACAGTTAATGTAGCAGTTCAGGAAAGTACTGAACTAGGAATGAGCAGTAATCAGGTTTTATTCAATGAAGGGAAGAAAAGCTCCAATTTCTTGGATCAAAAGCCCTTCATCTCCATCACAATCTCTCTCTTAAAGGTAACTTCTAGTAGTTTATTACTATACATTATACACTGTTAACAAAAAAAGTGATGAACTCTTGCTGGCAGGTGTTCATTCACTATGATGCATTAACATCAATATAGTAGTAAATAGCTCTCTTAAAAATTGACATCTCTACAATGCACACATTAATTTGATAACCAAGGAAATCATAATCAAAATAAGAAACAGCCTAAGGCTCATAATAGGAATAATACACTACCTAGATTTTTTTTTAACACACTGGCTGTCTCCCACTGAGGCAGGTGACCAGGAAAAGAAACATTTTCACCATCATTCACACCATCCCTGTCTTGCCAGAGGTGTGCATATACGTCAGTTTAGGTGTCACACTCAACAGTAAATATTCCAAACTCCTCCTTAGATCTATTGACACAAAATATAACTTAAAAAAAAAGAACTGCTAGGCCTAGTCTCTAAAATAATAGAAAAATAATTTAAATCACTTATACCCTAATATTACGGTATAAAATAGATCCATTACTCAATAAATTTTACGGTGCAAAAGGAAGACATTAACACATTGAAATTACTCTCCCAAATTCAAGGATCTAATAGGACATCAAAGAGCAAGGAAATAATACTTCTCAAAGAAAATAAACTTCCACTTCAGCCACTTATATTGTAAAGGAACTCAACAGCTTCTTCACAGCCATTAAGACTTAACAACTATTAGAATAAAACAAACCCTTGAAATAAGCTCAAAAATATCACTCAAAAGTTCAGATGATATCCACAGTCAAATATAAGAAATTTGCACATGTAATATTTATCACAAACCATTAAAATACTTTTCAGCAAAGCACTCAAATAACGTACCATCCCCTCCAAAAAAAGTCAGTATCGTGTACCATGCAGTCCATCATTGTGGTCTGTGATAGTGACTAAACCTACCCATGTTATACAGCAACTATGTACTCTATATTCTTAGGTAATCAAGTAAACAACATACTCATTGTTAATACAGATGTTGACCCCAAAAATGCACAAATGATGCAAAAAATTTTAAGACAATCTACACAGCACTTATCATGACTGAATATTTACTTTATTCTATTCACTGATCTGCTAAAGGCCTTTCAGAACATGGATTACAACTTTATGGTACATAAGACCTGTTGTCTTTATTAACAGGAGTATGAATAACAAAAATTAAACATCAGTTCAAAATGTCAATTAAATCCCAACAAAAAGATATACTAAAATTTATTTACAATAAATAATAAATACAAAAGTGATAATTTTTACAACATTTTTATTTAATTATAACTCCTTGCTTCACTTTATGTAAATTTAATTTAAATGTATTTTTCTGGTTATATTGCTATTAATGGTGGCTTGAAGTGTGTGTTACGGAGGTCGGAGCATGCAAGCACACACTAACACAAACATGGGCTGTGCAGTAATGCTGCACTCCTTTATGTACTGTGTATAAAATTACAAACCACACATGTGTAGAAAATGCTAGAATTTATATGATGTAATGTGTAAGGTTCATTTAAATTAAATAGTTTTAAAGGAAAGGTTATTTTAACATGGCTTACCTAAGGAATAAATCATTTGTTTACATACAAATCCAACCTGACTATGCTTATACTAGCTGACAATAATAAATTATATTTACAAAAAAAGTGCATGCAAGTTGTATAAAGTTACCTTGGGTAGGCTACAGTATACTGGCATACATCACAAACTTCTCAAATTAAAGCAATTTTGACCTGGTCACACACATACAGTACTGCTTTATCCCATCTTACCTCAGTGACAGACAACACACAACAATAAAAACACATCATCATCATCATTTTCTCTTACCAATATTATTGCCCTAAGGCAGCATCATTGGCCCTCTCCTATTCCTTCTTTATATTAATGACCAACAAATACTATTTAACAACTGGTTAACACACTGTTGCGGCATGACTTGTGTTCTATTACAGACCCTACTACGTTAAACAACACAGTGAATGGCGAACTAAAGAATACCTACACTAGGATGACTACAAACACACACACATAACCCTACAGTGTTCGGTCATAGAAAAATGGAGGGATTTGGATGCGCTTCCAGCATGTTATAGATTGGCTCTTTCTAAGACCTTTCCACTCCTATAATTTACTGTAACTCTGAAAGTGTTAGGTCACTTTCCAAAATTCATCTAAGTCATTATTCCTACTTATGAGTGATTGTGAACGATTGGGAAATACCCTCTTCCAAGTCTAGAACCACACTGCTTCATGTCTCGACTCCCCACTCCCCTTAAGAAGTTAGGGTTCTCTACCTGGTTGCTTGAGAATGACCAAAAGCTCTCTTATTAGATAGAGGCAGTATCAACAATTTCATGCACTCTGATTCAGCTATACAACCTTCCACAGTCACCCCTAGATATGGGCTTCATACAGGGCTTTGGAATGCTAGAAGGTTAAGGCAGATAAAAATCTATTACAAACAGTACTACAGTACATGAAAACAGACCAACTAAATAAATCACGACTAAATCACACCCAAAGAGAAAGAAACTATAGAAAATAAATTTCTAATATTGCAAATAGACAGCATATCAAAGAAAGTATTGTATCAAACACAGATGATATACTTTAAAACCTTCACTACTATTTACCCCACACAATACTGCTCACTCTACACATCACACTTAGCTATACATATCTTGCATATGGTATCTATGAATGGGAATAATCAGTAAACGGCCTCATTTTTATCATTACACAGCAAAAATCAACATCAGAATCATGTCAGATTATAACTTTTAAATAGTTCTGTCCTTAGTCAAATCTCTAAACTTACGAAATATACATGCCACACACGCTTTCTACTTTACCCTATACATCATCAAAACACTGAGCTATAATGCAAACACAAGACCTAAGACTTAACTTTAACTGTAACAGAACCCACAGGCATCACACAAGAAATGAACACTATATCTGATATTCAACGTGTACGACTGAACATGTTCAGCAACTAAGTGAGTGAAGAGGCCCAGAATATGAATAGACTTCCAAGAGAAACTGAAAGCTGTATAATAATAAACACATTCAAATACACTGAACTAAATTTAAGTTTATAACATACATTCCAATAATATATCTTTCCTCATAGTATGTGTACTTTCAATGCTGTACTACAATTATGAGTAGTGTGTCAATTTATTGTACAAGTAAAACACCTGTAGTTTAATTTTAATCAACACAATTTATTTATACAACATACAGTCCTACAATATTTTTTTTCCTTACATATTGTATGCAACATTATTATTATCATCCCAATGCATATTTTGCAGTATATTATCCTTATTTTTGAATTTTGAGTTTTTTGTATAGTCATAAATGTCAAATATATTTACAATGTCATTAACATTTTCAATGCTAATTTCTTATATGTACATTATATAGTGCTGCATGTATAACATAACCTTATTTAAAGTTTATCAGCTTCATCTATGACAATATACATTAAAAGCTTATGAATCATATGCACAACATGCCTTTAATTTTCTTTTGAACCATCCAAGAAATTAAAGCAAAAACTAACAACTCACATAAAAACACAAGTTTAACATTATTTTGGCAGTTAAACTGTAAAACTGAATTGAAGAAATTAACAAAGAAATCCACCCCATATTAAAAATCTAAAATTCTTTGAAATAAGGCTTTTTTTTTTCTTCATAGAATGTATATTAATAATAACATGCTAAAACAATACAGTGGACCCCCGCATAGCGAACTTAATCCGTGCAAGAAGGCTGGTCGTTATGCGAAATGTTCGCTATGCGAATTAATTTTCCCCATAAGAAATAGTGGAAATAAAATTAATCCGTGCAAGACACCCAAAAGTATGAAAAAAAAATTTTTTTACCACAAAAAAATGTTAATTTTAGTACACACAAACTGAAAAAGGCATGCACAATTACATGACACTTACTTTTATTGAAGATCTGGTGATGATTGATGGGATGGGAGGAGGGGAGAGAGAGTGTTAGTGTTTAGAAGGGGAATCCCCTTCCATTAACACTTGAGGAGGCAAGTCCTTTTCCGGGGTTACTTCCCTTCTTCTTTTAATGCCACTAGGACCAGCTTCAGAGTCACTGGACTTCTTTCTGTCCATAGAGCTCTGTACCTCCCGTTCCTTTACGATTTGTCTAAAATGGGCCATAACATTGTCATTGAAATAGTCACCAGCACGCCTTGCAACAGCTGTGTCAGGGTGATTTTCATCCATAAAGGTTTGCAGTTCAACCCACTGTGCACACATTTCCTTAATTTTTGAAATAGGCACAATGGATTCCACAACTGGCATAGGCTTCTCAGGGTTAGCCCCAAACCCTTCAAAATCTTTCTTAATTTCCATACTAATTCTCACCCTTTTTACCACAGGGTTGGCACTAGAAGCTTTCTTGGGGCCCATGGTCACTTATTTTCAACAAACAGAACCGAAAACACTGTAATAATACGAAATATTCCGAGTGTATGCTTGAATGTTACCGCGGAGGCTAGCTGGTAAACAATGGGACAGGCGGCACATGTGAGGCTGGCTGAGGCCGCACATTGGACGCGTCTCGGACGAAGTTCGCTGAGCGGGTTTTTGTCTACTATGCGGGGCAAAATTTTAGCGATCAAAGCGTTCGCTATGCGGAATGTTCGCTATGCAAGGCGTTCGCTATGCGGGGGTCCACTGTATATAAAAAAATTAACCAAATTAACCCTTTCAGAGTGAAAAAGCACATTTATGTGATGGAAAATTTCTTCCGACTATCTACGTAAAATTTTAGTGCAACTGTGAGATGTAAACTTACTGCATTTTAACAGCCACCTAGAATAAGCTTTTATCTACCATTTTTACAAGACTGTGCTTACTCACCAAGAGAGATGAGGGACCCCAGTAGGTCATCCTATCTGATGACCAGAGGGTGCAGTGTTCCTAGCCTTGCACATCTATCAATGCTACCCATTGTCTACACCATAAATTATGTAAGATACAGTAACTGTAACATACTGTACAGGTACAGTAAGTGATATAATGTTCGTAAATTTAGAATACATGTAGGTAATACCGTATTAGAGAAATATAAAGTTAATTTATGCTCTGAGGGAATGTTGCTTTGTTTCTGTTTTTCCTGTGCTTCAATTTTGCAGATAACAATACTGTCACAGATGAACCTGATAAAATATGTAAAAAAGGAGCTGTTTTAGAAAATGCATAGAATATATACACATAGAAAATACAGTATTATACATTTTGGAAGAGAGATTTAAGCAATATTTTTAGCCTCAATATGAGTTATTGAGGTACATATAATTTCATTCTAGGTAGTAGGTTGGTAGACAGCAACCGCCCAGGGAGGTACTACCGTCCTGCCAAGTGAGTGTAAAACGAAAGCCTGTAATTGTTTTACATGATGGTAGGATTGCTGGTGTCCTTTTTTCTGTCTCATAAACATGCAAGATTTCAGGTACGTCTTGTTACTTCTACTTACACTTAGGTCACACTACACATACATGTACAAGCATATATATACACACACCCCTCTGGGTTTTCTGCTATTTTCTTTCTAGTTCTTGTTCTTGTTTATTTCCTCTTACCTCCATGGGGGAGTGGGACAGAATTCTTCCTCCGTAAGCCATGCGTGTTGTAAGAGGCGACTAAAATACCGGGAGCAAGGGGCTAGTAACCCCTTCTCCTGTATAAATTACTAAACTTAAAAAAGAGAAACTTTTGTTTTTCTTTTTGGGCCATCCTGCCTCGGTGAGATACAGCCAGTTTGTTGAAAGAAGAATGTACATGTATAGTCCTTAGACAGGGATGTGTGATGTCATCATGGTTGTTCAATATATTTATAGATGGAGTTGTAAGAGAAGTGAATGATTGGGTGTTGGCAAGAGGTGTGGGGTTAAAAGATAAAGAATCTAACACAAAGTGGGAGTTGTCACAGTTGCTCTTTGCTGATGACACTGTGCTTTTGGGAGATTCTGAAGAGAAGTTGCAGAGGTTGGTTGATGAATTTGTTATGGTATGCAAAAGAAGGAAATAAAAAGTGAATATATGAAAGAGTAAGGTGATGAGGATAAAAATAGATAATGGAAGATTAAACATCAGATTGGAGGGAGAGAGTATGGAGGAGGTAAATGTATTCAGATATTTGGGAGTGGATGTGTCAGCAGATGAGTCTATGAAAGATGAGGTGAATCATAGAATTGATGAAGGAAATAAGGCAAGTGGTGCACTGAGGAGTCTCTGGAGACAAAGAACTTTATCCATGAAAGCAAAGAGGGGAATGTATGAGAGTACAGTTATACCAATGCTCTTGTATGGGTGGTGAATGTTGCAACAAGGAGAAGGCTGGAAGCAGTGGAGATGTCATGTCTGAGAGCAATGTGTGGTGTGAATATAATGCAGAGAATCCGTAGTTTGGATATTAGGAGGAGGTGCAGGATTACCAAAATTATTATCCAGAGAGCTGAGGAGGGGTTATTGAGATGGTTTGGACATGTAGAGAGGATGGAACAAAATAGAATGACTTGGAGAGTGTTTAAATCTGTAGTGAACGGAAGGTGGGGTAGGGGTCAGCCTAGGAATGGATGGAGGGAGGAGGTAAAGGAAGTTTTGTGTGCAAGGGGCTTGGACGTCCAGCAAGTGTGCATGAGCGTGTTAGATAGGAGCAAAAAAAAAAAAAAAATAAAAAAAAAATGGAAATTGACACAGTTACTTTTTGCTGATGATACTGTGCTTATGGGAGATTCTAAAGAAAAATTGCAAAGGTTAGTGGATGAGTTTGAGAATGTGTGTAAAGGTAGAAAGTTGAAAGTAAACATAGAAAAAGAGTAAGGTGATGAGGGTATCAAATGATTTAGATAGAGAAAAATTGGATATCAAATTGGGGAGGAGTAGTATGGAAGAAGTGAATGTTTTCAGATACTTGGGAGTTGACGTGTCGGCAGATGGATTTATGAAGCATGAGGTTAATCATAGAATTGATGACAAAAAAAAGGTGAGTGGTGTGTTGAGGTATATGTGGAGTCAAAAAACATTATCTATGGAGGCAAAGAAGGGAATGTATGAAAGTATAGTAGTACCAACACTCTTATATGGGTGTGAATTATTATTATTATAATCAAAAAGAAGCGCTAAGCCACAAGGACATATGGGTGTGAAACTTGGGTGGTAAATGCAGCAGCGAGGAGACGGTTGGAGGCAGTATAGATGTCCTGTCTAAGGGCAATGTGTGGTGTAAATACTATGCAGAAAATTCGGAGTGTGGAAATTAGGAAAAGATGTGGAGTTAATAAAAGTATTAGTCAGAGGGCAGAAGAGGGGTTGTTGAGGTGGTTTGGTCATTTAGAGAGAATGGATCAAAGTAGAATGACATGGAAAGCATATAAATCTATAGGGGAAGGAAGGCGAGGTAGGGGTCATCCTCGAAAGGGTTGGAGAGAGGGGGTAAAGGAGGTTTTGTGGGCGAGGGGCTTGGACTTCCAGCAAGCGTGCGTGAGTGTGTTAGATAGGAGTGAACGGAGACGAATGGTACTTGGGACCTGACGATCTGTTGGAGTGTGAGCAGGGTAATATTTAGTGAAGGGATTCAGGGAAACCGGTTATTTTCACATAGTCGGACTTGAGTCCTGGAAATGGGAAGTACAATGCCTGCACTTTAAAGGAGGGGTTTGGGATATTGGCAGTTTGGAGGGATATGTTGTGTATCTTTATATGTGTATGCTTCTGAACTGTTGTATTCTGAGCACCTCTGCAAAAACAGTGATAATGTGTGAGTGTGGTGAAAGTGTTGAATGATGATGAAAGCATTTTATTTTTGGGGATTTTCTTTCTTTTTTGGGTCACCCTGCCTCGGTGGGAGACGGCCGACTTGTTGAAAAAAAAAAAATATAATTTCATGTCAATAATTGTAACAAAATTATTTTTACTTTATAGGAGTGGAGGCAAATGTTTTTTTTTACTTGACATGCTGTTGGAGTGTGAAAAAGGTAACATTCATGAAGGGAATCGGGGATATCGGTTAGTCGGACTCGAGTTCTGGAGGTGGCAAGCACTCTGAAGGAGGAGTGGAGCTATGTTGCAGCTTATGGCGACATTTTGGTCCGACTTGGACCATTTACAAAGTCACACTAACAAAAAGGAGAGCAGGATGGGTATATATAGGCAGGAAGTGGTAGTGGTAGGGGTAGGGGTAGTGGTAGTGGTAGGGGTAGGGGTAGTGGTAGTAGTAGTAGTAGTAGTAGTAGTGGAGGTGGAAGTAAGTAGTAGTGACCAAACCTGATTCTTCCTTTTTTCTTTTTTTTTTCTTCTTCTCCCTCTTCCCCTTTCATCTTTCCTTTTTCTCCTTTGGGTTGTCTATCTTTTGCCCTTTGTATTTGTTCCTTCTTTATTATTTATTTGTTTGTTTCCTCCCCCCCCCCTCGGTGTTCTTGCTCTTACCCTCTGTGGGCATCTAGCTCCCTTGCAGTGCTCCTCTTTCTCAGTATTTGACTGGTAAATCCTACTCTTACTACCTCCCCACTACTACTACCACATCCACTACTACCACTACTACTACCACCACCTCCTGCCTATATATACCCATCCTGCCCTCCTTTTCGTTAGTGTGACTTTGTAAATGGTCCAAGTCGGACCGAAACGTCGTCCTAAGCTCCTCCCTTCTATGCGCGGGTTATTTGTGTATCGTTCCAGTCACGGTATTGTGCTTTTTTTTTTTATTTCTGAACTGTAGTATCGGCACTCATCTGGCAAGACAGTGATGCAGTGAGTGACGATGAAAGTGTTTCTTCTTTTTCAGACCACCTTGCCTCAGTGGGAAACAGCTGATGTGTTTTAAAAAAAAAAACTTTTATGACTAATAATGTTTTCAAGGAAAATTTTATCCAGAGTGGCAATCGTATGGTCTTTTCTTCTGAAAAGTTATGAAAAACATTCATAAGACCACCTTCATATTTTATGGCAAAATGACACTTGTTGAAAACTGACTGAGACTGCATGACATAATAAAAGAATGAATCTAAAAAAATTATGGGGCATCCTGTATACCAAAAAATTAGTACATAGTGTGGGCTTTAAGAAAGTGTGCAATAAATCTGTTGCAGCTGTGTCTGTATCGTGTTAGTCAAGGAGGATGAGAAGGCCCCCTAAAAATAGTTGTAAAACCAGCTAGTAGAGTTCTACACTGCCCAATTATAATAACCCTGAATTCCCAAGATAAATTAGTGCTTTAAATTTCAAGCTTATACAAAATATCATCATAAACACGTAAAGCGTTAAACCTGTATGGATTATTTAGTAAATTTATGCAAATGAATAATCTGTTACCACCTCTTTACATGATAGGATGATCCAAAAATGTATTATTCAAGAACAGTTACTCAGCAGCTGTGTGTGCAGATATCACAATTCGAATGATCCTACGAAATGTAAGAGCCCCACCCCTTCTTCAGAGTGCAAGATGTAAGTCCAGTTAACAGGTTTCCTTGAATCCCTTCATAAATGTTGCTTTACTCACACCCCCAATAGCATGTCAAATCTCTAAAACTATTTGTCTTCACTCACTCCAATCTAACACATTTGCATGCTTGCTTGACACTCAAGTCCTTACCACTTAAAACCTTCATACCCTCCCTCCAACCCTTCCTGGTACAACCCCCTATCCCACCCTCCTTCATATACCCTCTTGGTATTCCTGTTCTGCTCCATCAACTTTAAATGCCCAAACCATTTCCAAAAGCCCTCCTCTCCTCTAAATTATACCTTTTGCAACACCACACTATCTTCTAATTTATACACTTTGAATTCTTTGCATAATATTCGTACCAATGTTCTCGAACATGACATCTCCACTGCCTGCAGCCTCCTCCTCGCTGTAATGCTTAAAGCCAATGCTTTACACCCATACAAAAGAGCTGATATCACTATACTCTGCTACATTTCTCTTTTTGCCTTCAAATGCACCATAAACTTTTTTTTTTCTCCAAATACCTCAACACTATCTAATAATAATAATAATAGCATTAAATATAGTAAAATCATTATTTTAGATAAAACCCAAATACAGTCATTATTTTGGCACAAATTTAGACAGATCATAGATCTCAGTTTAATATATACTGTATATCAAACACTATTCAAAGCCAGACTATTGGTGAACAATAAAGTTACACTTTATGTATACATTACCATGTAAATATGATGAATGTGAGCACTGCTAATAATGTTCATTACCCTTGATGCATGTAGAGTATATTTTTCTAGCCAAAAACTCAAATTTTCTGCATTAATTACAAATATATTTTGCCTGCTCAAATAGCAAGTTTGTCCTTAAATATCTAAAATAGTCTACCAGTATGTTTACAACTGAAATCAAGATACAGTATCCATTAAGTAATGTTATTTTTAAAATACCATATATCCATTTGCCTCAAGGATGAAATAATCCTTGACATAATAGAATAAGCACAAGTATTCACCAGGTCACTCCTGCACTTGCTCAGCTGCGGAGAGCTTCAAGACGATTTCTCATCTCTTCTATATCTTCCTCGGGTTCCTCCTCTGGTTCAAGGGCGGCTGCCCCTTCAGGTTCAGCAGGCAGTGCATCATGTACCATGGCTGGTGCCATGCCCAGCTGCCCAGCAGTGATCTCCCACAACACCTATTATGAGAATGCTGTTAGTAACACAAATCCGGAGCAAAACTGTATTTCATAAATTCTAATATAGATAGATACAGTATCATGCTGTACAATACTGTATATGAACTGCCAGTGTTGGTCAAAATCCATTAAACTGTAGATAAAAATCAAAGGTTGAATTATCCTCCATGGTCAATAAAATTCTGCACATTGCTGCCATTTCCAGAAACAGAACATAAAAACATGGCATTCAAGTTACAGGGCACAAGAAGACACAGTATCATAATCAGCACAAAAATTATAGTAAAGTGCAATACTGCCAAATTTGGAAATCATTATTTTTTTTTTAATTCAGAAATGATTTAATAATACTGAAATTTTCTGAACAAGAGCAAAATATCATAATTTTCATTAGAAAAATTTATGTATTTAAGAATGGTCAGAATCTTAGAACATATTCCAAAATCCTGAATTTAGAAATGATCTTCAAAACTCTGAATTAAAAAATTATATATCAATTTGGAAAATCACTTATTTTTTTATAATGTATTTCCTTTTGAATAAAAAGATAAATTTCAATTAATGTATTTGGAGTTTCTTTAATACTAAAAACCCAAGACATATAATAGTCTGAATACATAATTGAATAAAATTAGTACAGTACAACTGTTCAATGCTCACCAAATATGATAATAAGATTTAAAGGAATTGGGAATAAAAATTTACATGTAATACTACAGACACAATGGAGGGATGGACCCTTAGCTTTACAATGCCTCCCACACCCAATCAATCCAAATTTACAATGTTTTACTGTACCCATTTAAAACTGAGTTACCCTTTAATGCTTCCTAATACAGTACAATATTACCTTTCCTAAGTAACCTATTCACATTTTAAACTGTGTCCAACGTACTATACTAATACGAAAGTGATGACTGTGTGTCCAATGTACTATTACCCACAATTTCACAAAATGACCCCTGGCAACATTTATGATCTCAGCACAACTGTTTGGCTCTACTACAACCAATTCCTGCCTTTGAAAAAAAATCTAAGGCCAGGCAGGTCCAAGCAGTGCATCATGGGGTAACACTGCCTCACTAGTATAAGTCAACAAATAACAAAAAAAGGCACAATATCGTGACTGGAACGATACATAAATAACCCACACATAGAAGAGAGGAGTTTATGACAACGTTTCGGTCCGACTTGGACTTTGTAAATTTTCCAAGTCGGACCGAAACATCGTCATAAGCTCCTCTCTTCTATGTGCGGATTATTTGTGTATAAGTCAACAACAAAATCAGGACCTGGACCTGTTGTTCATCACTAGCTTCCCTACCAGCAAATAGGGTGTGGAACTTACAGGATGATGACTTATTCATTCCAAATTTATTACAATTGCATGATAAAAAGTCGACTTTGGCCAAAAAGCACACTATATAGATTTGACCTAGGATAACCCAATATAGTCAACAATGTGCTTTTTCCATGTTTCAGCAAGCATTACACCTTGAAACAATTGTGATATCATAAGACTTCCTTGTAATTACATGTTTTCCAGTGATGATGAAGGTGCACAGTTGTTATGGACACAGAAATTGCACTGTATTTTTATAACCAAGAAGGTTTTGTATGTGTGGGGCATGGACATCCACTAGGTATGTGAGAATGTGTTAGATAGGAGTGAAAGCAAGTGGTTTTTATGACTTGATGTGCTGTTGGAGTGTAAGGTAATGTTTATGAAAGGATTAGAGAAACTGGTTAGCCAGACTTGAGTCCTAGGGGTGAGAAGTACAATGCCTGTACTTTGAAGGTGGGATGGGGATATTGCAGCTTGGAGGGGCATATACGCTGTAATTTTGGTGCATCTCTGGCAAGACAGTGATGGAGTGAATGATGTTGAAAGTGTTTCTTCTTTTTCAGGTCACCCTGCCTCGGTGGAAGATGGCCGGTGTGTTAAAGTTAACCTAGGATAATTCAACATAGTCAAACAATTTGACTTATTTTCATGTTTAGAGGAATATTATTCCTTAAAACAATTGTAATGTCATAGGTACTTCTAGTACATAGTGTTAGAAGACTGAAGCCATAAAAATAAGGAATAAAAAGACATAATTATTTGCATCAATTTATACTGTATATTCCAAGTAGAGCAATATGTATGTATATATGTATGTATATATGTATGTATGTATGTATGTATGTATGTGTGTGTGCGCTTGTGTGTGTGTGCGCGCTCGTGTGTGTGTGTGCTCGTGTGTGTGTGTGTGTGTGTGTGTGTGTGTGTGTGTGTGTGTGTGTGTGTGTGTGTGTGTGTGTGTGTGTGGTGTGTGTGTGTGTGTGTGTGTGTGTGTGTGTGCGCGTGCTCATGTGTGTGCTAAGCATTGTCCCCTGTATGAAGTACTAATCCACCATGAAACATGTCTAATATCATTAGAAACTAATGTACACAGTGTTAAAGATAAAATGTAAATATAGTTGGCGCATTTATGCCACTACTGCACACGAGTGATAATATTTTCACCAACTTTAACATACCAAATGTTTTAGATTTTTATCAGATTCCACTCATTTTAGCTTTATTCGATTCATAAAAATATGCTCTTTCAATCTGTAAGAAAAATATTTTTTTATTACTCTTGCCACACACACACACAGGAAATTTAATTTTAGGGTATGCCACAGTTAAAGGTTAATGATAAAACACTTATGCACCTTGATATTTCCACTTTATCTTGTCAACTTTGTTTCTCCTACACAGCTTTCCTTCTACTTAGCAAAATTCTGCCATAACTGGTCAATGTCCTTTTATTATATTAATATCCTCTTACCTCATCAGTTATCTCTTACCTTGTCCACCTCTTTCTGAGCCTCTTCCTCCAGCTCCTCAGGTTCCAACCCCTCCATGGTGTCCTCAAGCATCTCCTCAATGATGCCAGCTCTCATCATTTCCTTGCTTAGATCCTGCATAGTTTTGCTAATTTCAGGCAACTTGACTAACTCTTGCATGGCCTTCATGACTACTGTGGACTGCTGCAGAGAACCAGCAACACGAAGTGTAGCTGTGGCATGCAAGTAAATATTGAGTGAACTCGGTAAACTCATGCAGTTTTTCCATTCACAGCATTTTGACCACAATTTTTTTTTTTTTTTTTATTATCACACCGGCCGATTCCCACCAAGGCAGGGTGGCCCGAAAAAGAAAAACTTTCACCATCATTCACTCCATCACTGTCTTGCCAGAAGGGTGCTTTACACTACAGTTTTTAAACTGCAACATTAACACCCCTCCTTCAGAGTGCAGGCACTGTACTTCCCATCTCCAGGACTCAAGTCCGGCCTGCCGGTTTCCCTGAATCCCTTCATAAATGTTACTTTGCTCACACTCCAACAGCACGTCAAGTATTAAAAACCATTTGTCTCCATTCACTCCTATCAAACACGCTCACGCATGCCTGCTGGAAGTCCAAGCCCCTCGCACACAAAACCTCCTTATACCCCCTCCCTCCAACCCTTCCTAGGCCGACCCCTACCCCGCCTTCCTTCCACTACAGACTGATACACTCTTGAAGTCATTCTGTTTCGCTCCATTCTCTCTACATGTCCGAACCACCTCAACAACCCTTCCTCAGCCCTCTGGACAACAGTTTTGGTAATCCCGCACCTCCTCCTAACTTCCAAACTACGAATTCTCTGCATTATATTCACACCACACATTGCCCTCAGACATGACATCTCCACTGCCTCCAGCCTTCTCCTCGCTGCAACATTCATCACCCACGCTTCACACCCATATAAGAGCGTTGGTAAAACTATACTCTCATACATTCCCCTCTTTGCCTCCAAGGACAAAGTTCTTTGTCTCCACAGACTCCTAAGTGCACCACTCACTCTTTTTCCCTCATCAATTCTATGATTCACCTCATCTTTCATAGACCCATCCGCTGACACGTCCACTCCCAAATATCTGAATACGTTCACCTCCTCCATACTCTCTCCCTCCAATCTGATATTCAATCTTTCATCACCTAATCTTTTTGTTATCCTCATAACCTTACTCTTTCCTGTATTCACCTTTAATTTTCTTCTTTTGCACACCCTACCAAATTCATCCACCAATCTCTGCAACTTCTCTTCAGAATCTCCCAAGAGCACAGTGTCATCAGCAAAGAGCAGCTGTGACAACTCCCACTTTGTGTGTGATTCTTTATCTTTTAACTCCACGCCTCTTGCCAAGACCCTCGCATTTACTTCTCTTACAACCCCATCTATAAATATATTAAACAACCACGGTGACATCACACATCCTTGTCTAAGGCCTACTTTTACTGGGAAAAAATTTCCCTCTTTCCTACATACTCTAACTTGAGCCTCACTATCCTCGTAAAAACTCTTCACTGCTTTCAGTAACCTACCTCCTACACCATACACTTGCAACATCTGCCACATTGCCCCCCTATCCACCCTGTCATACGCCTTTTCCAAATCCATAAATGCCACAAAGACCTCTTTAGCCTTATCTAAATACTGTTCACTTATATGTTTCACTGTAAACACCTGGTCCACACACCCCCTACCTTTCCTAAAGCCTCCTTGTTCATCTGCTATCCTATTCTCCGTCTTACTCTTAATTCTTTCAATTATAACTCTACCATACACTTTACCAGGTACACTCAACAGACTTATCCCCCTATAATTTTTGCACTCTCTTTTATCCCCTTTGCCTTTATACAAAGGAACTATGCATGCTCTCTGCCAATCCCTAGGTACCTTACCCTCTTCCATACATTTATTAAATAATTGCACCAACCACTCCAAAACTATATCCCCACCTGCTTTTAACATTTCTATCTTTATCCCATCAATCCCGGCTGCCTTACCCCCTTTCATTTTACCTACTGCCTCACGAACTTCCCCCACACTCACAACTGGCTCTTCCTCACTCCTACAAGATGTTATTCCTCCTTGCCCTATACACGAAATCACAGCTTCCCTATCTTCATCAACATTTAACAATTCCTCAAAATATTCCTTCCATCTTCCCAATACCTCTAACTCTCCATTTAATAACTCTCCTCTCCTATTTTTAACTGACAAATCCATTTGTTCTCTAGGGTTTCTTAACTTGTTAATCTCACTCCAAAACTTTTTCTTATTTTCAACAAAATTTGTTGATAACATCTCACCCACTCTCTCATTTGCTCTCTTTTTACATTGCTTCACCACTCTCTTAACTTCTCTCTTTTTCTCCATATACTCTTCCCTCCTTGCATCACTTCTACTTTGTAAAAACTTCTCATATGCTAACTTTTTCTCCCTTACTACTCTCTTTACATCATCATTCCACCAATCGCTCCTCTTCCCTCCTGCACCCACTTTCCTGTAACCACAAACTTCTGCTGAACACTCCAACACTACATTTTTAAACCTACCCCATACCTCTTCGACCCCATTGCCTATGCTCTCATTAGCCCATCTATCCTCCAATAGCTGTTTATATCTTACCCTAACTGCCTTCTCTTTTAGTTTATAAACCTTCACCTCTCTCTTCCCTGATGCTTCTATTCTCCTTGTATCCCATCTACCTTTTACTCTCAGTATAGCTACAACTAGAAAGTGATCTGATATATCTGTGGCCCCTCTATAAACATGTACATCCTGAAGTCTACTCAACAGTCTTTTATCTACAATACATAATCCAACAAACTACTGTCATTTCGCCCTACATCATATCGTGTATACTTATTTATCCTCTTTTTCTTAAAATATGTATTACCTATAACTAAACCCCTTTCTATACAAAGTTCAATCAAAGGGCTCCCATTATCATTTACACCTGGCACCCCAAACTTACCTACCACACCCTCTCTAAAAGTTTCTCCTACTTTAGCATTCAAGTCCCCTACCACAATTACTCTCTCACTTGGTTCAAAGGCTCCTATACATTCACTTAACATCTCCCAAAATCTCTCTCTCTCCTCTGCATTCCTCTCTTCTCCAGGTGCATACACGCTTATTATGACCCACTTCTCGCATCCAACCTTTACTTTAATCCACATAATTCTTGAATTTACACATTCATATTCTCTTTTCTCCTTCCATAACTGATCATTTAACATTACTGCTACCCCTTCCTTTGCTCTAACTCTCTCAGATACTCCAGATTTAATCCCATTTATTTCCCCCACTGAAAAATCTCCTACCCCCTTCAGCTTTGTTTCGCTTAGGCCAGGACATCCAACTTCTTTTCATTCATAACATCAGCAATCATCTGTTTCTTGTCATCCGCACTACATCCACGCACATTTAAGCAACCCAGTTTTATAAAGTTTTTCTTCTTCTCTTTTTTAGTAATTGTATACAGGAGAAGGGGTTACTAGCCCATTGCTCCCGGCATTTTAGTCGCCTCATACGACACGCATGGCTTACGGAGGAAAGATTCTTTTCCACTTCCCCATGGACAATAGAAGAAATAAAAAAGAACAAGAGCTATTTAGAAAAAAGAGAAAAACCTAGATGTATGTATATATATATATGCATGTGCGTGTCTGTGAAGTGTGACCAAAGTGTAAGTAGGAGTAGCAAGATATCCCTGTTATCTTAGCGTGTTTATGAGACAGAAAAAGAAACCAGCAATCCTACCATCATGCAAAACAGTTACAGGTTTTTGTTTCACAGTCATCTGGCAGGACGGTAGTACTTCCCTGGGTGGTTGCTGTCTACCAACCTACTACCTATTTTATTCTAAGTAAAACAATTAGATATTTTAGATATAAGAACATAAGAAAAGAGGAACACTGCAGCAGGCCTGTTGGCCCATACTAGGCAGGTTCTTTACAATCCTTCCCATTAACAAAATATTTGCCCAACCCAATTTGCAATGCTACCCAAGAAATCAGTTTGATGATTTTTTTTTTTTTTTTTCAACAAGTCGGCCGTCTCCCACCGAGACAGGGTGACCCAAAAAAGAAAGAAAATCCCCAAAAAGAAAATACTTTCATCATCATTCAACACTTTCACCACACTCACACATTATCACTGTTTTTGCAGAGGTGCTCAGAATACAACAGTTTAGAAGCACACACATATAAAGGTACACAACATATCCCTCCAAACTGCCAATATCCCAAACCCCTCCTTTAAAGTGCAGGCATTGTACTTCCCATTTCCAGGACTCAAGTCCGACTATATGAAAATAACCAGTTTCTCCCGAATCCCTTCACTAAATATTACCCTGCTCACACTCAACAGAATCGTCAGGTCCCAAGTACCATTCGTCTCCATTCACTCCTATCTAACACGCTCACGCACGCTTGCTGGAATCCAAGCCCTTGCCCACAAAACCTCATTTACCCCCTCTCTCCAACCCTTTCGAGGGCGACCCCCACCCCGCCTTCCTTCCCCTATAGATTTATATGCTTTCCATGTCATTCTACTTTGATCCATTCTCTCTAAATGACCAAACCACCTCAGCAACCCCTCTTCTGCCCTCTGACTAATACTTTTTTTAACTCCCCCAAACCTTTTCCTAATTTCCACACTCCGAATTCTCTGCATAATATTTACACCACACACTGCCCTTAAACAGGACATCTCCACTGCCTCCAACCGTTTTCCTCGCTGCTGCATTACCACCTAAGCTTCACACCCATATAAGAGTGTTGGTACTACTATACTTTCATACATTCCCTGCTTTGCCTCCATAGATAACGTTTTTTTGACTCCACATACACCTCAACACACCACTCACCTTTTTTCCCTCATCAATTCTATGATTAACCTCATCCTTCATAAATCCATCCGCCGACACGTCAACTCCCAAGTATCTGAAAACATTCACTTCTTCCATACTCCTCCTCCCCAATTTGATATCCAATTTTTCTTTATCTAAATCATTTGATACCCTCATCACCTTACTCTTTTCTATGTTCACTTTCAACTTTCTACCTTTACACACATTCCCAAATTCATCCACTAACCTTTGCAATTTTTCTTTAGAATCTCCCATAAGCACAGTATCATCAGCAAAAAGTAACTGTGTCAATTCCCATTTTGAATTTGATTCCCCAAAATTTAATCCCACCCCTCTCCCGAACACCCTAGCATTTACTTCCTTTACAACCCCATCTATAAATATATTAAACAACCATGGTGACATTACACATCCCTGTCTAAGACCTACTTTTACCGGGAAGTAGTTTCCTTCTCTTCTACACACCCTAACCTGAGCCTCACTATCCTCATAAAAACGCTTTACAGCATTTAATAACTTACCACCTATTCCATACACTTGCAACATCTGCCACATTGCTCCTCTATCCACTCTTATCATATGCCTTTTCTAAATCCATAAATGCAATAAAAACTTCCCTACCTTTATCTAAATACTGTTCACATATATGCTTCAATGTAAACACTTGATCTACACATCCCCTACCCACTCTGAAACCTCCTTGCTCATCCGCTATCCTACATTCTGTCTTACCTCTAATTCTTTCAATTATAACCCTACCGTACACTTTTCCTGGTTTACCCATTATGCAAGTCCCACTCAAATCCAACCCCTATCGCTCATGTATTTATCCAGCCTAAATTTGAAACTACCCGACTGTTCCACTCATCAACTACCCTATTTCCAAGCCAATACTTGCCTACATCCTTTCGAGATCTAAACTTGTCCAATTTGAATCCATTATTGCGGGTTCTCTCTTGGAGAGACATCCTCAAGACATTATTTATATCCCCTTTGTTAATATCCTTGAGTCTTTGGTGCCTCAATGTTTTCATAGCTAGTTTAAGTATGGATTTAATTATAGTAATTACCTAACTGTGCTTTCATCTGTGACTGCACAGAGTTGAGGTGTGCTTTGCTGGTGTAAATCCGAGAAATGGCCTTTCGTGACTGAACTATTTCCTTAGCAAGGACCCGGCACACATCCTGGTCACCCTTTTTAGCTGCTTCCTTCAGTGAACGCTTCACCTTTTCTTCTTCACGCTGAATGGCTGTAAATGGGTAATATAATTAAAATTCACAACAGTGATTGCTGGGTATCCTCTATCATACAACAAGTGTGGTTAGAAGGAGACCAGTGTAAAGCAGGAAGAGAAACAGTCATCATATCAAGACCATGGACTGGGATACTTTTCTCTCCTTGGAGATGCCACCTATCAAGAGATATTGTAGTATATGAGCAGGAATTAAAAAGATGTTTTCAAGTCTGCATTGTGCTCTTAACTCATGATGGACTGTATAAGCTTCCACATAAGCTACTTAAAAAAAAATAATAATTAACACTGAAGTGTATTTTTGCTGTGGGATTTCAATCCAGGATTACTGTATATATTACACTCAACTTTTTTTTTTTACTGTAATTATGGGGGGTCTCTGTATAGTTGAAAAGTTTCCTAAATATCTTAATTTTAATATCATGAGTAAAAAAAATCATGTTTTTAAAATTCTCCCAATGCAAAAGGTTCAAAATGGCATATATGTATGCTAGTGTTTGAAAAAGAAAAGCAAAACCTGGGATATCATACATTATGTAGCACTTCTAGTGTAAATAATAACCACAAGGCTTTCATAAAATATATCAAAATGCAATTATTTCAATCAAAATTTTAGTCTCACCTCTAATCTGCCGGTCCAAGCCATAACCTTCCTTCCGTATCCGGCTGCACCACTCATTCACCTGTCAATAGTAATTTCCATTATGTTGTACAAATCAAGTACAGGCTTTGTAAATAAAAATATCCTCTATCTTAACTGTTTCTCACACTATTCAATTTACATACTAAAAGCATTGCCAACCAAGCTATGGGACACCACATAATACAGGATATAAACAACCACTATTTAAACCTAAAAGATGAATGATCACACTGACCCTTATCTAAACCTCCATAATCTAACACAATCAAAACTTACTGGAAAGTAACTGCCTTTATTACACAGCATCACAAGCCAGCACTATCCTGAACACTGCTCAAAGTCTATCAGTTCTTAACTACAACATCAGGTCCTTAAGCAAACACTATGATGACCTCCTGGCACTCCTTGAGTCACTAAAGACACCCTTTTCCTGCATTATTCTTACTGAGACCTGGCTTAAGCAGGACACAATTGATATCTACCCACTACCAGGATACACAGCAATCCACAACTGCAGACCATACCAAGTTGGGGGTGGTACTGCAATCTATTACTCTAACCAACTATCTTGTATTAGCACTAATTGCTTTAGTGATGAATATGGGGAATACATTTTTGCTAATTTTACTGTAAAAAACCTCAAGACGCCTATAACAATCTGTGCCATATACCGGATACCCCACACAAACATCCCAAACTTCAGTGAGAATCTAAAGTCACTAATAACAAACAGACAAATGAACAAGCACCACCTTCTCTTAGCTGGAGACTTCAATATCAACCTTGGCCTACCAGATGATCAGACTGTAACTGATTTCATCAACAATATGAACAACACACTCCTCATACCAACAATAACTAAACCAACCAGGCTGACTGAGACAAGTGCAACCATAATAGACCACATATGGACCAATATACTAGCCCCCCTTAAATCAGGGATAATCACAGACAGCACTACTGACCACTACCCAACCTTCCTCTTAACAAACATTAGTAAGCCACCACTCGAATACAACAAAGTTTCATTTAGACTCCATGACGAGGCCTCAATAAGGAATTTCACAGCAGACCTAGAGACTGTTGACTGGCCTACAGAATTCTCCAATGCCAATGGTATTGACAATGGGACAGACATTTTTCTTAACAAAATACTTAGACTATACAACAAACATTGTCCTATAAAAACGAAACAGATCACAAATAAACGGCTTGGTTGCCCATGGCTAACCAGCAGCATTCTGAAATCCATTGATAAGAAACACCAATATGAAAAGCAATATAGACAGGGCTTAATACACAAAGATATTCTTAAACAATATTCAACAGTTCTCACCAAATTAATAAAGAAAGCCAAACAACTGTACTACTCCAGCAGATTCACTGACACAAGAGATATAAAAAAGACCTGGAAAACACTTTCCCAGATTCTGGGGACCCACAAACTGAAAAAAAAAACAAGAATATTGTTCTAACTAAACCTCATGAAACACCACTGCATCCCACTGATACAGCTAACAAGATAAACGACTTCTTCTCAAACATAGGATCTAATCTTGCCAGTAAAAAAATTGTATTATGAGAACAGATTATCCAACTTACGAGGTGATATAAAAAAGACCTGGAAAACCCTATCAGAAATTCTGGGAACAAAAAAGATATCACGAAATAGCGAAATAAAATTAGCAAAATCAGATGAACCCCAACTCCCACCAACAGAAACAGCAAACAGACTCAATGATTTCTTCTCCACTATAGGACAAAACCTTGCCAATAAAATCCCAAGCTCAGATACCCCACCAAATGACTACCTCACCGGCAACTACCCGAACACACTGTTCCTAGCTCCGACTAACCCATACGAAGTCTCCCTTATTATCAACGCACTAAAAAACAAGGCAGGAGATTTAAATACCTTACCACCCTTTATATACAAAAAAGTGTCACAAGTGCTATCACCAATCATTGCAACACTCTTTAACAAATCCATTGAATCCTCCACCTTCCCTACAGTACTCAAAACAGCAAGGGTCACCCCGATCCACAAAGGAGGAGACCAAACAGAGTTGAATAACTATAGGCCAATATCCAACTTACACCCTCTCTCAAAAATCTTCGAAAAATTAATTCATAAACGAATCTACTCCTACCTTATCTCCCAAAACATACTCAACCCCTGCCAATTTGGATTCAGGCCTAATAAAAATACTAATGATGCTATTATACACATGCTAGAACATATATACACTGCAATAGAGAAAAAAGAAGTCCCACTGGGGATCTTCATTGACTTACGTAAAGCTTTTGATACAGTTAACCATGACTTGCTCCACGTAAAATTGTCACACTATGGTATAAGAGGGCACTCCCTCAACTACCTCAAGTCATACCTCAGCAACAGAAGCCAATATGTGTACGCAAATGGGGCAAACTCTTCTGCGCAACCAATTACAGTTGGTGTCCCACAGGGAAGTGTCCTTGGCCCTCTTCTCTTTCTCCTATACATAAATGACCTTCCAAATGCTTCGCAATTACTCAAACCCACACTATTTGCAGATGACACTACATACGTCTTCTCTCACCCGAGCCCAGTCACGCTAGCCAATACTGTAAATACCGAATTACAGAAAATATCTACCTGGATGAGGACTAACAAACTTACACTAAACATTGACAAAACCTACTTCATTCAGTTTGGTAACAGAGCTACAGATGTCCCTCTTAACATAATGATAAACGGATCACCTATCACAAAGCTAACAGAGGGAAAATTCTTAGGAATCCACTTTGATAATAGACTCAAATTTCATACACATATACAACAAATTTCTAAGAAAATTTCCAAGACTGTAGGCACACTATCGAAGATACGGTACTATATTCCACAGTCAGCCCTCCTGGCCCTATATCACTCTCTTATTTACCCCTATCTCACCTATGGAATTTGTGCATGGGGCTCAACAACAATTAACCATCTCAGACCACTAATTACCCAACAAAAGGCTGCAGTTAGAATGATAACAAATTCTCACTACAGGCAGCACACTCCACCAATATTCAATACACAAAACCTACTCACCATACAAAACATCCATACTTATTACTGCACCTATTACATACATAGAACACTTAACTCTGATATTAACCCTCCCATCAAACATCTCCTTGCCAACCTCAACAGAACACATGACCATAACACAAGGCACAGATCACTCTTTGATGTTCCTCGTGTCCATCTCACACTATGCAAAAACTCAATGCACATAAAAGGCCCTAAAATCTGGAATTCATTACCTGTAAATATAAAAAAACACTACCTGTTTATAAATTCAAGTCTCTTCTCAAAGATCACTTACTCACCCAAAACCAAATAAATACTGAATAACTCAACCTTATAAATTGTATATCTTAAATGTTTCTCATAATTATATCACATAAATGTTAAACCTAAAACCGAATCTAACTTTATTATTTTTTAAATACACTACCTAACAGAATACTTCATACGACTGAATGTACAACAATGCATGCAACCATATGACCTGTCTTTGTAATACTCACTTGTGCTTTATAGTAATCTGTTTACATTAATGTTTTATCACTGATTTCATCATTGCTTAGTTATTCTTAAGTTAATTTTAAGCCAGCCCGTAATGCTATGCATAGTATAAGTGGCTTTGGCATACTGCTCTTATCTGTATTTTTTTGTACCTCTGTATGTGTGCTCAAATTGTTAATAAATAAATAAATAAAGTCGCATGTACCAATGCCCGTGCCGGGGACTACCTAGATGGGAATTTCCAAAATTCCTTCTATCTTGTACCAACTGAGCCCACAGAAGTCACTTTGATCATAAAGTCACTTAAAAATAACTCGGGGAATCTGTCTCACGTCCCACCATTATTGTAGAAGCGAGCGGCCCATGTCCTTTCGCATGCTATTACATTACTTTTTAACAAGTCACTAGAAACTAGCACTTTCCCGACACTACTCAAGACAGCAAGGGTTACACCAATACATAAAGGTGGTGACCCTACAGACGTAAACAACTATAGGCCAATATCAAACTTACCATTGCTATCCAAAATCTTCGAGAAACTCGTGCACAGGAGACTATATTCATTTATAACAGCACAAAACATACTCAACCCCTGCCAATTTGGATTCAGGAAAAATAAAAGCACTAATGATGCAATTATAAAAATGCTAGACCTGCTTCACACAGCATTGGAAAATAAGGAATATACGCTAGGAATTTTTATTGACCTAAGAAAAGCATTTGACACAGTAGACCACGGCATCCTACTCCACAAACTTAACCACTATGGTATAAGAGGCCATGCGCTTGCATATTTTAAATCCTACCTTTCTAATAGGTATCAGTATGTCACCATTAAAGACCCAGCCTCATCAATACGGCCACTTGATACTGGAGTTCCGCAGGGAAGTGTCCTTGGACCCCTGCTCTTCCTCATTTACATCAATGATCTTCCAAACATATCCCAACACTTGAAACCCATTCTCTTTGCTGACGACACGACTTATGTCATCTCCCACCCTACTCTTGCCACCCTCAACACCATTGTTAACGAGGAGCTGCTCAAAATATCGACTTGAATGACAGCCAATAAACTTACACTTAACACTGGCAAAACCTACTATATTATGTTTGGTAGCAGAGCTGGTGTTGCGCAACTTAACATTAAGATTGACAACACTCTAATTGCCAGACATAACGAGGGCAAATTCCTTGGCCTATACCTCGACAACCTAAATTTCAGCACCCATATCCAACACATAACAAAAAAAGTATCCAAAACAGTGGGGATCCTCTCCAAGATACGATACATGTGCCGCAAACTGCACTTCTCACACTATACCATTCACTTATATATCCATACCTCACCTATGCTATCTGTGCTTGGGGTTCAACTGCAGCAACACACCTAAAGCCAATAATAACCCAACAAAAAGCCGCAGTAAGAATAATCACTAAATCCCATCCCTGGCAACACACCCCCCCACTCTTCATAGATATAAACTTACTCCCTGTTCAGAACATCCACACTTACTACTGTGCAATCTATATCTACAGGACCTTAAATTCCAATATTAACCTTGACCTAAAATGCTTTCTTGATAGTTGTGACAGGATCCACAGGCATAACACCAGACACAAACATCTCTATGACATTCCCCGTGTTCGACTAAACCTTTACAAAAATTCAATGTATTTCAAAGGACCTAAAATCTGTAACACCCTACCTGAAAACTCTAGAACTGCAGACACATTCATCACTTTCAAAACAACAGTTAGAAAACATCTTATCTCCCTGATCCACCCCGACAACTAACTACATGATAACCACCTGGTGGTTCACAATTACACTCACTCACCCACTGACTATAAACCCAGAAATACTAATCTTAATCTTAAAATAATAAATCCTAACTAGTCATAAGTTTGCCTATGATACTCTAATATAGACACTTTGTATTGTGCCAAAACAAAAGCATTCACATTGCTAAACTCACAAATTATGATGTAGTCACTAAGCCTTAATACCATAATCTGTAAGGATTTAATGTTAAGAATTAATTTAAGTCTGCTCGAAATGCCTAGCCATGCTAGGTGTCCTAGTGGCCCCCTCTGTAATTAGTATTTTATAACATGTAAACCACACAATACCCAAAACCTGTAAACCCCACATTGTAACCCTTATAGAGAATAAACTTGAATTGAATTGAATCGAATACAGAATAATTAAAAAATGGTAAGCAATGTGGTTAGTTTCTATTGTTTTTTTAGTCCTTAGATGTGATGCATAATATGACTAACACCCAGAACAGGTGCCAAAAATCTCTATACCACTGAGCTATGGGTCTCATACCCTGGTGTAGTACTGCATTACATGTGTTTTTTTTTTTTATTTAAAATTGAGTCATGCCAAACATTATATATAATCACTCACATCCCCTCAAAGGTGAGGGAATGTGAGCTGGTGAGGGGCTCTTTGATCTAGGGAATGGGATCTGTGCTCCAGTTCCCTGAATTAAGCCTGAATACCTCCTACATCCCCCCCACAGGTGCTGCATAATCCTACGGGCTTAGTGCTCCCCTTGATTATTTTTTTATTATTTTTATTATCACACTGGCCGATTCCCACCAAGGCAGGGTGGCCCGAAAAAGAAAAACTTTCACCATCATTCACTCCATCACTGTCTTGCCAGAAGGGTGCTTTACACTACAGTTTTTAAACTGCAACATTAACACCCCTCCTTCAGAGTGCAGGCACTGTACTTCCCATCTCCAGGACTCAAGTCCGGCCTGCCGGTTTCCCTGAACCCCTTCATAAATGTTACTTTGCTCACACTCCAACAGCACGTCAAGTATTAAAAACCATTTGTCTCCATTCACTCCTATCAAGCACGCTCATGCATGCCTGCTGGAAGACCAAGCCCCTCGCACACAAAACCTCCTTTACCCCCTCCCTCCAACCTTTCCTAGGCCGACCCTACCCCTCCTTCCTTCCACTACAGACTGATACACTCTTGAAGTCATTCTGTTTCGCTCCATTCTCTCTACATGTCCGAACCACCTCAACAACCCTTCCTCAGCCCTCTGGACAACAGTTTTGGTAATCCCGCACCTCCTCCTAACTTCCAAACTACGAATTCTCTGCATTATATTCACACCACACATTGCCCTCAGACATGACATCTCCACTGCCTCCAGCCTTCTCCTCGCTGCAACATTCATCACCCACGCTTCACACCCATATAAGAGCGTTGGTAAAACTATACTCTCATACATTCCCCTCTTTGCCTCCAAGGACAAAGTTCTTTGTCTCCACAGACTCCTAAGTGCACCACTCACTCTTTTTCCCTCATCAATTCTATGATTCACCTCATCTTTCATAGACCCATCCGCTGACACGTCCACTCCCAAATATCTGAATACGTTCACCTCCTCCATACTCTCTCCCTCCAATCTGATATTCAATCTTTCATCACCTAATCTTTTGTTATCCTCATAACCTTACTCTTTCCTGAATTCACCTTTAATTTTCTTCTTTTGCACACCCTACCAAATTCATCCACCAATCTCTGCAACTTCTCTTCAGAATCTCCCAAGAGCACAGTGTCATCAGCAAAGAGCAGCTGTGACAACTCCCACTTTGTGTGTGATTCTTTATCTTTTAACTCCACGCCTCTTGCCAAGACCCTCGCATTTACTTCTCTTACAACCCATCTATAAATATATTAAACAACCACGGTGACATCACACATCCTTGTCTAAGGCCTACTTTTACTGGGAAAAAATTTCCCTCTTTCCTACATACTCTAACTTGAGCCTCACTATCCTCGTAAAAACTCTTCACTGCTTTCAGTAACCTACCTCCTACACCATACACTTGCAACATCTGCCACATTGCCCCCCTATCCACCCTGTCATACGCCTTTTCCAAATCCATAAATGCCACAAAGACCTCTTTAGCCTTATCTAAATACTGTTCACTTATATGTTTCACTGTAAACACTTGGTCCACACACCCCCTACCTTTCCTAAAGCCTCCTTGTTCATCTGCTATCCTATTCTCCGTCTTACTCTTAATTCTTTCAATTATAACTCTACCATACACTTTACCAGGTACACTCAACAGACTTTTATTATTTTTTTTTTTTATTATCACACCGGCCGATTCCCACCAAGGCAGGGTGGCCCGAAAAAGAAAAACTTTCACCATCATTCACTCCATCACTGTCTTGCCAGAAGGGTGCTTTACACTACAGTTTTTAAACTGCAACATTAACACCCCTCCTTCAGAGTGCAGGCACTGTACTTCCCATCTCCAGGACTCAAGTCCGGCCTGCCGGTTTCCCTGAATCCCTTCATAAATGTTACTTTGCTCACACTCCAACAGCACGTCAAGTATTAAAAACCATTTGTCTCCATTCACTCCTTATCAGACTTATCCCCCTATAATTTTTGCACTCTCTTTTATCCCCTTTGCCTTTATACAAAGGAACTATGCATGCTCTCTGCCAATCCCTAGGTACCTTACCCTCTTCCATACATTTATTAAATAATTGCACCAACCACTCCAAAACTATATCCCCACCTGCTTTTAACATTTCTATCTTTATCCCATCAATCCCGGCTGCCTTACCCCCTTTCATTTTACCTACTGCCTCACGAACTTCCCCCACACTCACAACTGGCTCTTCCTCACTCCTACAAGATGTTATTCCTCCTTGCCCTATACACGAAATCACAGCTTCCCTATCTTCATCAACATTTAACAATTCCTCAAAATATTCCCTCCATCTTCCCAATACCTCTAACTCTCCATTTAATAACTCTCCTCTCCTATTTTTAACTGACAAATCCATTTGTTCTCTAGGCTTTCTTAACTTATTAATCTCACTCCAAAACTTTTTCTTATTTTCAACAAAATTTGTTGATAACATCTCACCCACTCTCTCATTTGCTCTCTTTTTACATTGCTTCACCACTCTCTTAACCTCTCTCTTTTCTCCATATACTCTTCCCTCCTTGCATCACTTCTACTTTGTAAAAACTTCTCATATGCTAACTTTTTCTCCCTTACTACTCTCTTTACATCATCATTCCACCAATCGCTCCTCTTCCCTCCTGCACCCACTTTCCTGTAACCACAAACTTCTGCTGAACACTCTAACACTACATTTTTAAACCTACCCCATACCTCTTCGACCCCATTGCCTATGCTCTCATTAGCCCACTAATCCTCCAATAGCTGTTTATATCTTACCCTAACTGCCTCCTCTTTTAGTTTATAAACCTTCACCTCTCTCTTCCCTGATGCTTCTATTCTCCTTGTATCCCATCTACCTTTTACTCTCAGTGTAGCTACAACTAGAAAGTGATCTGATATATCTGTGGCCCCTCTATAAACATGTACATCCTGAAGTCTACTCAACAGTCTTTTATCTACCAATACATAATCCAACAAACTACTGTCATTTCGCCCTACATCATATCTTGTATACTTATTTATCCTCTTTTTCTTAAAATATGTATTACCTATAACTAAACCCCTTTCTATACAAAGTTCAATCAAAGGGCTCCCATTATCATTTACACCTGGCACCCCAAACTTACCTACCACACCCTCTCTAAAAGTTTCTCCTACTTTAGCTTTCAGGTCCCCTACCACAATGACTCTCTCACTTGGTTCAAAGACTCCTATACATTCACTTAACATCTCCCAAAATCTCTCTCCTCTGCATTCCTCTCTTCTCCAGGTGCATACACGCTTATTATGACCCACTTCTCGCATCCAACCTTTACTTTAATCCACATAATTCTTGAATTTACAACATTCATATTCTCTTTTCTCCTTCCATAACTGATCATTTAACATTACTGCTACCCCTTCCTTTGCTCTAACTCTCTCAGATACTGCAGATTTAATCCCATTTATTTCCCCCCACTGAAACTCTCCTACCCCCTTCAGCTTTGTTTCGCTTAGGGCCAGGACATCCAACTTCTTTTCATTCATAACATCAGCAATCATCTGTTTCTTGTCATCCGCACTACATCCACGCACATTTAAGCATCCCAGTTTTATAAAGTTTTTCTTCTTCTCTTTTTTTAGTAAATGTCTACAGGAGAAGGGGTTACTAGCCCATTGCTTATATAATAATAATAATTATAATAATATATAATAATAATAATATATGTAATCACTACAGATACACAAATGTGACATCATATGATGACTTAACCTAGGTTATCCTTACAGTGAAGATAAGCTTCATTCAGATTCACTAAATATTGTCTTCAGTATACACTAGCGGTAAATTCCTTCATTGTCATTTAAATGTCAGCAGTAAATGCATAAGAATTACTTGATTTAGGTATTTACAAGAGCAACACCTGGGAGGCATTATTATTATTATAATCAAAAAGAAGCGCTAAGCCACAAGGACTATACAGCACCTGGGAGGCAGCACCAAGTGACGAGAACAAGTAATGCAGTGAAACTTGGAATGTAGAGGCTCAGTCAGTTACCCTCAACACCTTAAACTGTCACAGTACAACCACACGTAACCCAGACACAACGTTCCTTCCTACATACCTGGTCCTTGGGAGTTTTCGAGGGGGATTTAGAAAATAAACCCATGCTGAGAGTTTTTTTTTTCTCTAATGGATCAGCCGCCGCCACTAGTACCAGTGAGTCAACCACTTCCTTCAAACCCTCTTCGACCAGACTTCGGCGACCGATAAATGACAATTACGACAATTACAAGTGAATCTATCTCAAAAACTCTCAATACATCTTAAGTACTCATCCAAATCAAAGAATTTTATCTAAATATTTTCTAGTTATTACGATTCACTTATTACAAATAAAAATATTATAATAAATAATAAACTGTATCGGACACGTAAATTTAGTTGTCAACAAACAAGATCACATTTTTATATTTTGATTTATGTAAGAAAATTAATAAAAATCTCAGTCATACAATAATAAATTATACACATATACGTGTTAGAAATATTAAAATTAATAACGCTATATATATTATAAGTCATAAATAGTTTTACAAAGGTGTCAGTGATGCTTGCAACCGCAACAATGATCTGTGACTGACGTCTTATTTAATGACTTCTACTGACGTTATCTGTGATTGACGTCTTATTTAATGACTTTTACTGATGTTATGTGTGACTGACGTCTTATTTAATGACCTCTACTAACGTTATGTGACTGACGTCTTATTTAATGGCTTCTACTGATGTTATCTGTGACTGACGTCTTATTTAATGACTTCTTCTGACGTTATCCCTGACTGACGTCTTAATGACTTCTACTGACATTATGTGACTGATGTCTTATTTAATGACTTCTACTGACGTTATATGTAACTGATGCCATATTTAATGGCCTTTACTGACGTTATCTGTGACTGACGGCTTATTTAATGCTTCTACTATTGTTATCTCCTCAAATAAATAAATATCTCTAGTTCTATAAAGTGGAGTACAATATACAAATGACAGTGGAATAATTAACATGTATAAACTACAGACAGTCCCTTGTTTTGCACAGTGTTTCCAGCAGCCAGTATCATGTGGTTAATTTTCTCGTGATAATATGTACTGCGGCGAGATTCTTCCTCTGGAGGTTACACCACGTATTTTCTGATTCGTAGATTTTCTTCTTATAAACTCAGCCGCCAGCATCAATTTCCTTGTACCCAGGTCAATACCCTCATCTCTGTACAGCCGTATTTAAGGAGCCCCTAGTGGAAATAAGTCACTCTATCTGACTTTCTTGGGTTATGCTAGGTAATTTACACTATGTATGATAATTAATACTTACATGCACCTGTGCCTAAACTTACTAATAATTACTACGTAATCTACGACCACATATGCTGCCGGCATTGCCAGATCAGAACGGGAAAACTGATACTCGTGTGACCTGACACACAAACTAACAGTTGACTAACCTTACTCACAAACCATCCAACCTCTCACGAAAGTGCACCATGGAAGGTAGTATTCTGCTCTTCTTCACATACACACCACATACCACCAGGCATCACCTTTCTAAACACTAAGACCACCCTCGCGGTGGCCACAATACCTTGCAACAACTTCTACAGAATTTCACACGGCACAAGTAACATGTTCAACTACATTTTAGATCCCGTGTGTTTCCCCAGTCATACGACGGGTACATTATTATAATTATTATTATAATCATGGGGGAGCGCTAAATCCGTAGGATTATACAGCGCGTGGGGGGGGAGGGTGGAAGGTATTCAGGCTCAATTCAGGGAACCGGAGCACAGATCCAATTCCCTAGAACAAGAGCCCCTCACCAGCATCAAGGAACCTCATTAAGGGGACGACAGGTACACAGGCGCATCAGTTAGTTTAATATGTTTATTATGCACCCCATACCCATCCAGTGGGCGGTAGTCAAAAGATTAAAGAGGTGGCAATATAAACACAAATGCAGTATAATGTGATCCTTTATTGACTACGTTTCGCCCACACAGTGGGCTTTTTCAAGTCACAAACAGAACTACCTGGGGTACTGTGGGCGAAACGTAGTCAATAAAGGATCACATTATACTGCATTTGTGTTTATATTGCCATTGTGTCGGTATTTTATACCATTTATTTCCAGATTACAGAGGTACATAATGGGTCCAGGGACTGGGCCTCAAAGTTTTGATAGCTGAGCAAGTTACAGAGGTAATGAATTCACAATTTACAAAGGTAATGAACTCACAATTTACAAAGGTAATGAACTCCAGGTAGGTCTAGTCACAATCATGACAAGTTACAAAGGTATTTACAGATTACAGAGGTACACAATGGGTCCAGGGACCGGGCTCCAAAGTTTTGATGGCTGAACTAGGTACAAGGTAATGAACTCACAAGTTACAAAGGTAATGAACTCACAAGTTACAAAGGTAATGAATACTGTAAGAATGGTTACTTACGTGTATACATGGCTGCAATCATGAACAAATTTTAGAGTAATGAGCAATTCACACTTCCCTTCACAATACTACACAGTACACTGTCTGCAAAGTACAGTGCCTGGGCTCTGCCACTATTAATGACACTTTAAACAGTCTTGAACATTCGTCCATGTCCTCATCCGTTTAATGACATCTATTAACGTTATCTGTGACTGACGTCTTATTTAATGACTTCTGCTGACGTTATCTATGATTGACATCTTATTTAATGATTCTGCTGACGTTATCTATGATTGACATCCCATTTAATGACTTGTGACGTTATCTATGACTGACATCTTATTTAATGACTTCTACTTACGTTATCTATGACTGACATCTTATTTAATGGCTTCTACTGGCGTTATCTATGATTGACATCCTTTTTAATGACTTTATATCTCTACTGAGATATAAATAAGGTCCTGAGGATATCTCTTCAAGAAAGACACCATTAGTAACCTCAAACAGTTCCCGAATTTCCGCTATGCATGTGATTTGAGTATCCCTGGTGTGTTATCCCTAGTGTGATATCCTTGGTCTGTGTTATTCCTGGTTTGTGTGTTGTCCTTGGTGTACGGTATTCCTGGTGTGTATTATCCCTGGTGTGTGTTATCCCAGGCCTGTGTTATCCCTGGTGTGTGTTATTCCTGGTATGTGTGTTATCCCTTTTGTACGGTATCCCTAGTGGGCATTATCCCTGGTGTGTTATTCCTGGTGTGTGTTATCCCTGGTGTGTGTTATCTCAGGCCTGTGTTATCCCTGGTGTGTGTTATCACTTGTGTACAGTATCCCTGGTGTGTGTTATCCCAGGTGTGTGGTATCCCTGGTGTATGGTATCCCTGGTGTCTGATATCCCTGGTGTATGGTATCCCTGGTGTATGATATCATTGGTGTGTTATCCCTGGTGTACGGCAACCCTGGTATACGGCAACCCTGGTGTACGGCAACCCTGGTATACGGCAACCCTGGTGTACGGCAACCCTGGGGTACCTGGAGTTTACCTGGAGAGAGTTCCGGGGGTCAACGCCCCCGCGGCCCGGTCTGTGACCAGGCCTCCTGGTGGATCAGAGCCTGATCAACCAGGCTGTTACTGCTGGCTGCACGCAAACCAACGTACGAGCCACAGCCCGGCTGGTCAGGAACCGACTTTAGGTGCTTGTCCAGTGCCAGCTTGAAGACTGCCAGGGGTCTGTTGGTAATCCCCCTTATGTATGCTGGGAGGCAGTTGAACAGTCTCGGGCCCCTGACACTTATTGTATGGTCTCTTAACGTGCTAGTGACACCCCTGCTTTTCATTGGGGGGATGTTGCATCGTCTGCCAAGTCTTTTGCTTTCGTAGTGAGTGATTTTCGTGTGCAAGTTCGGTACTAGTCCCTCTAGGATTTTCCAGGTGTATATAATCATGTATCTCTCCCGCCTGCGTTCCAGGAAATACAGGTTTAGGAACCTCAAGCGCTCCCAGTAATTGAGGTGTTTTATCTCCGTTATGCGCGCCGTGAAGGTTCTCTGTACATTTTCTAGGTCAGCAATTTCACCTGCCTTGAAAGGTGCTGTTAGTGTGCAGCAATATTCCAGCCTAGATAGAACAAGTGACCTGAAGAGTGTCATCATGGGCTTGGCCTCCCTAGTTTTGAAGGTTCTCATTATCCATCCTGTCATTTTTCTAGCAGATGTGATTGATACAATGTTATGGTCCTTGAAGGTGAGATCCTCCGACTTGATCACTCCCAGGTCTTTGACGTTGGTGTTTCGCTCTATTTTGTGGCCAGAATTTGTTTTGTACTCTGATGAAGATTTAATTTCCTCGTGTTTACCATATCTGAGTAAATGAAATTTCTCATCGTTGAACTTCATATTGTTTTCTGCAGCCCACTGAAAGATTTGGTTGATGTCCGCCTGGAGCCTTGCAGTGTCTGCAATGGAAGACACTGTCATGCAGATTCGGGTGTCATCTGCAAAGGAAGACACGGTGCTGTGGCTGACATCCTTGTCTATGTCAGATATGAGGATGAGGAACAAGATGGGAGCGAGTACTGTGCCTTGTGGAACAGAGCTTTTCACTATAGCTGCCTCGGACTTTACTCTGTTGACTACTACTCTCTGTGTTCTGTTAGTGAGGAAATTATAGATCCATCGACCGACTTTTCCTGTCATTCCTTTAGCACGCATTTTGTGCGCTATTACGCCATGGTCACACTTGTCGAAGGCTTTTGCAAAGTCTGTATATATTACATCTGCATTCTTTTTGTCTTCTAGTGCATCTAGGACCTTGTCGTAGTGATCCAATAGTTGAGACAGACAGGAGCGACCTGTTCTAAACCCATGTTGCCCTGGGTTGTGTAACTGATGGGTTTCTAGATGGGTGGTGATCTTGCTTCTTAGGACCCTTTCAAAGATTTTTATGATATGGGATGTTAGTGCTATCGGTCTGTAGTTCTTTGCTGTTGCTTTATTGCCCCCTTTATGGAGTGGGGCTATGTCTGTTGTTTTTAGTAACTGTGGGACGACCCCCGTGTCCATGCTCCCTCTCCATAGGATGGTAAAGGCAACCCTGGTGTACGGCAACCCTGGTGTACGGCAACCCTGGTATACGGCAACCCTGGTGGTATAAACCTTGGTAATAAATACCGACAAGTTGGTTTAGAAAGACACGTAAGCAAACACTATGACATATTTATTAGAAAACGTTTCGGTCCTGGGACCTTGATCACTTTTAATATGTGTGATGAATGGTTTGAAAAACCGACAAGTTGAAGATTGAGACACTTATGCAGCATATGGGAATCTTTATTCAGGAAACGTTTCGCCACACAGTGGCTTCATCAGTCCAATACAAAGAGGAAGGCGTAAGGAGAGGAGGAGTATGAGGTAATCAGTCCCTCAGCCTGGAGTCGATGTGTTCAGTCCATCAATCTTGTAGAATTCTTGTAATTCTACAAGATTGATGGACTGAACACATCGACTCCAGGCTGAGGGACTGATTACCTCATACTCCTCCTCTCCTTACGCCTTCCTCTTTGTATTGGACTGATGAAGCCACTGTGTGGCGAAACGTTTCCTGAATAAAGATTCCCATATGCTGCATAAGTGTCTCAATCTTCACTTTTAATATACAGAGGGAGAAAGACATTATATATATAGGCGGAGAGTGAGGTGTGAGTGACGCACGTGACCTGAAGAATGTCATGTTGTGATGAGGACGGGTAGACGATGAAATCATGTGACTCCTGTGTTGTTGGGTTGGTGGTGCTTAAGTATCATGTATGCCAATGTTTTTGAAATTTTGTAGTTTCCAGTGTTGCGTTCTATAGTGTCGGTGACGGCGATTAGTGAGGCTTCTAGGCACCGTCGGCGTCTGAGGTCTGGTTCTGTGAGAACGAGTTGTGCCTCATTCCAGTTCATCAAATGCCCCGTGGAGTCTCTGTGGAGGACACAGGCGTACCTTACATCGTCTCTGTTTGAGGCATTTCGATGCTCATTCAGACGGACTGCAAGATCTCTGCCTGCATACTACCGGCATCAACAAGAAACGTAATCTGGTGGATGTGGTAACCAAGAACCAACCTTTTGGAGGCTCCGAGTTTCAAAAAGGCTTTGTTCAAGGAATTATCACTGCTGCAGCTACTGAGCCTTCAAGACCGGCCATTCCCAGAAGATACATCCAAGCACTCAGGGACTTGGCCAACAGCGATGATATCGTCATTACAACCGCTGACAAAGGAGGTGTGGTGTTACTCAACACTGTCGACTACAACAATAAAGTTTTAAATCTTCTCAATGATGCCAACACATACCAGCCTGTATCAGATTCAGTGCTACTTCAAAGTACCCAGACTTTTCTTCAAAAGGCTCGTAGCATCTTACGAAAATCAGAACAAGGCAAAAAACTACTTAAATTTTTACCAGGTCAACCGAAACCAGCACGCCTGTATGGCCTTCCTAAGACACACAAACCTGGCATCCCATACGGCCTATCACTTCGGGCATAGGAGTGCACACACACAGACTACCGGCCACCTTGCCAAATACCTTTCAGCGCTTCTGGGCACCATCAGTCAAGCCCACCTCAACACTCAGGTGACCTTCTCTCCCGAATTTCCAACCTGAATGTCAAAAATAAAAGCATGGCTTCCTTCGATGTCACAGCCCTCTTTACCAACGTTCCTATTGACGCTGCAATCAACATTCTGAGACAGAGGCTCACTGAAAACCACGACCTCCCTTTACCTCTTCTAGATTTCATCAATCTAGTGGAACCTTGTGTTAATTTCAACTTCTTCAAGTATCAGGACAACTGTTACAAACAGTGCTTTGGGATGGCAATGGGCAGCCGGCTCAGTGCTGTGCTTGCCAACCTCTTCATGGAAAACCTAGAGACAGAAATTCAGCACCCTCATTCCCAACACCGTTACCTGGCTAAGATACGTTGATGATATATTGGTTTTCTATCCGAGACGTCTCAATATCCAGGCCCTTCTCAACAAGATCAATGCAGTTGAACCATCAATAAAGTTTACACTTGAACTCGAAAACGATGGCAAACTTCCTTTCCTCGACGTTCTCCTGTGCACATCTCCCGACAGTGACAAACTTCCCTTCAAAGTGTATAGAAAACCTACCAACAAGGACGATCTTATACACTTTTATTCACACCAAGACACCTGCACTAAGAGAGGAGTCCTCATTGGCTTCTTCTTGAGAACTCTTCGCATCTCCAGCCCTTGTTTTCTAGAAGAAGAATGCACTTACATAATACGTGGCCCGGTGGCCTGGTGGCTAAAGCTCCCGCTTCACGCACGGAGGGCCCGGGTTCGATTCCCGGCGGGTGGAAACATTTCGACACGTTTCCTTAGACATGTTGTCCTGTTCACCTAGCAGCAAATAGGTACCTGGGTGTTAGTAGACTTGTGTGGGTCACATCCTGGGGGACAAGATTAAGGACCCCAATGGAAATAAGTTAGACAGTCCTCGATGACGCACTGACTTTCTTGGGTTATCCTGGGTGGCTAACCCTCCGGGGTTAAAAATCCGAACGAAATCTTATTCTTATTCTTATTCTTACACTTCTTCAGTTCCTATCTTTCTTCATCCGAGATTGTAGACTCAAGGCACAAGCTATCCTCAACAAACCGCCCATGGAACAGCCCCTTAAGCAGTTCATAGTACTCCCATGTGGTGATGCTGCCACGAATACTCGCCGGGCACTTGCTATGAGTAACATCAACGTTTCCACCATAAACACATCATCTATCAAAGACCTCACTACGAAACGCAGCCCCACATCTCTAACTTCTACAGCAGGCGTCTACACTATCCCCTGTGGGTTCTGTCCCAAGAAATATGTAGGCGAGACAGGCAGAGATCTTGCAGTCCGCCTGAATGAGCAGGACGATGTAAGGTACGCCTGTGTCCTCCACAGAGACTCCACGGGGCATTTGATGAACTGGAATGAGGCACAACTCGTTCTCACAGAACCAGACCTCAGACGCCGACGGTGCCTAGAAGCCTCACTAATCGCCGTCACCGACACTATAGAACGCAACACTGGAAACTACAAAATTTCAAAAACATTAGCATACATGATACTTAAGCACCGCCAACCCAACAACACAGGAGTCACATGATTTCATCGTCTACCCGTCCTTATCACAACATGACATTCCTCAGGTCACGTGCGTCACACCTCACTCTCCGCCTATATATATATAATGTCTTTCTCCCTCTGTATGTTAAAAGTGATCAAGGTCCCAGGACCGAAACGTTTTCTAATAAATATGTCACAGTGTTTGCTTACGTGTCTTTCGGCAACCCTGGTGTACGGCAACCCTGGTGTACGGCAACCCTGATGTACGGCAGCCCTGGTGTGTAGATGAATGGTTCAGAGAACCGACATGTTAATAAATTAGACACATGTGCAACTCTTGGGTATCTTTATTGAGGAAACGTTTCGCCACACAGTGGCTTCATCAGTCCATACGTAGGAGAAACTTGAAGAACAGGAGGAGAATGAGGTAATCAGTCCCTCAACCTTGAGTCGATGTGTTCAGTCCATCAATCTTGAATAGAATACGGCATAGGAGCGGAGAAGCAGCTTATAAACCGTATGGCAGGAGAGGTGCAGCAGTCATAGGTGGTGTCACATTTGTTCAATGTGGAAGTAGGTCGTGCCCAAGAATTAGGCAAGCGAAGAATTCCTAAGTATTAAGATCCGCTCCTATGCCGTATTCTATTCAAGATTGATGGACTGAACACATCGACTCAAGGTTGAGGGACTGATTACCTCATTCTCCTCCTGTTTACCTGGAGTTTACCTGGAGAGAGTTCCGGGGGTCAACGCCCCCGCGGCCCGGTCTGTGACCAGGCCTCCTTAGGTCAGTGTCCCAGGATGCGACCCACACCAGTCGACTAACACCCAGGTACCCATTTTACTGATGGGGAACATAGACAACAGGTGGAAAGAAACACGTCCAATGTTTCTACTCTGGCTGGGAATCGAACCCGGACCCTCACCGTGTGAAGCGAGAGCGTTAACCACCAGGCCACCAGAGCCTGTTCTTCAAGTTTCTCCTACGTATGGACTGATGAAGCCACTGTGTGGCGAAACGTTTCCTCAATAAAGATACCCAAGAGTTGCACATGTGTCTAATTTATCAGCCCTGGTGTACGGCAACCCTGATGTACGGCAGCCCTGGTATACGGCAACCCTGGTGTACGGCAACCCTGGTGTACGGCAACCCTGGTATACGGCAACCCTGGTGTACGGCAACCCTGGTATACGGCAACCCTGGTGTACGGCAACCCTGGTGTACGGCAACCCTGGTATACGGCAACCCTGGTGTACGGTAACCCTGTATACGGCAACCCTGGTGTACGGCAACCCTGGTATACGGCAACCCTGGTGTACGGCAACCCTGGTATACGGTAACCCTGGTGTACGGCAACCCTGGTGTACGGCAATCCTGGTATACAGCAACACTGGTATACGGTAACCCTGGTGTACGGCAACCCTGGTGTACGGCAACCCTGGTATACGGCAACCCTGGTGTACGGCAACCCTGGTATATGGCAACCCTGGTGTACGGCAACCCTGGTATACGGCAACCCTGGTGTACGGCAACCCTGGTGTATGGCAACCCTGGTGTACGGCAACCCTGGTATACGGCAACCCTGGTATACGGTAACCCTGGTGTATGGCAACCCTGGTATACGGCAACCCTGGTGTACGGCAACCCTGGTATACGGCAACCCTGGTATACGGTAACCCTGGTGTACGGCAACCCTGGTGTACGGCAACCCTGGTGTACGGCAACCCTGGTATACGGCAACCCTGGTATACGGTAACCCTGGTGTATGGCAACCCTGGTATACGGCAACCCTGGTGTACGGCAACCCTGGTATACGGCAACCCTGGTATACGGTAACCCTGGTGTACGGCAACCCTGGTGTACGGCAACCCTGGTGTACGGCAACCCTGGTATACGGTAACCCTGGTGTACGGCAACCCTGGTGTACGGTAACCCTGGTGTACGGCAACCCTGGTGTACGGCAACCCTGGTATACGGCAACCCTGGTATACGGTAACCCTGGTGTACGGCAACCCTGGTGTACGGTAACCCTGGTGTACGGCAACCCTGGTGTACGGTAACCCTGGTGTACGGCAACCCTGGTATACGGTAACCCTGGTGTACGGCAACCCTGGTATACGGTATCTCGGGCGTACGGCATCCCTGGGGTGCAGTATCCCTCACATCTTCAGTGGTCCCTCCGACCATGTGAGACTGGGTCATCAATAGCCTTGTTTATCTCAAACTTTCTCCGACAACAAGTATAAGAGATAACACTACAGGCAACACCTGGCACCATACTCAAAATTTAAAATAAGTACATAATTGTTTGTTATTCTGTTTTATTATTAACCTTACGACCCTCTAGCTCCGACAAGCTATATAATATACTGGCATTTGTATTTACAACTACTAAATGCAGGTGTTAGTGATGGTGGTTGTGTCAGTAACTACCAGGTGTTAGTGATGGTGGTTGTGTCAGTAACTACCAGGTGTTAGTGATGGTGGTTGTGTCAGTAACTACCAGGTGTTAGTGATGGTGGTTGTGTCAGTAACTACCAGGTGTTAGTGATGGTGGTTGTGTCAGTAACTACCAGGTGTTAGTGATGGTGGTTGTGTCAGTAACTACCAGGTGTTAGTGATGGTGGTTGTGTCAGTAACTACCAGGTGTTAGTGATGGTGGTTGTGTCAGTAACTACCAGGTGTTAGTGATGGTGGTTGTGTCAGTAACTACCAGGTGTTAGTGATGGTGGTTGTGTCAGTAACTACCAGGTGTTAGTGATGGTAGTTGTGTCAGTAACTACCAGGTGTTAGTGATGGTGGTTGTGTCAGTAACTACCAGGTGTTGTTTTAAGGTGTTCCTGCACGTCCACACACTGGTCGACACATCAAGGACAACAAACACACAGTAAATATACACTTTACTCTGCCTCGTTGGTTGGGTTATTCTTTAGCGTCAATAGCAGTAAATCCCATTGTTTGGTACTACTGGGTTACCGTAGTTTTAACATCTGTACTCTACTGTTGTATGTACTCATAATATCTGTGTCCTCGATGAATAAAAAAAATCGTATATTTTTGCCACATTGTATTTTGGCTTTCATTAGTAATGCGACTCTGATCTTATCTTTTCTCATATAAAATATATAATTTGATATGATGATGACTTTTACTTTTATCTAAGGTAATTCTCTTCACTAATATTATTTGTAGAGTAATTACTTTAACTTGTCTCTTACTATCTCTGAAAACAGAGATTGTAAGGCCTGACTCTTCGTGTCTGGAATTTACTTACACCACTTCCTCAACTGGATCGTTGCATCTCCAACCCATCCTCGAACTAATTAAACATTTTTCCTAGTTCCAGGTTGTTCCTCAGGTACCCTAGGGGCTCTATGACCCCCTATGGGCTTAGTGTTTCCCACGTGATTATAATAACCAGAGAACAAGTTTTTGAACATATTTTCCTATGTTATGTCTCCAGGCTGGTGGTGCGTCTCCAGGCTGGTGGTGCGTCTCCAGGCTGGTGGTGCGTCTCCAGGCTGGTGGTGCGTCTCCAGGCTGGTGGTGCGTCTCCAGGCTGGTGGTGCGTCTCCAGGCTGGTGGTGTGTCTCCAGGTTGGTGGTTCGTTTCCAGGCTAGTGGTGTGTCTAACTTACGTCATGTGTACGATCCCCAAAGTTATTTATGTATCTGAATATTAAACCATACCACGGGCGGGATTGAACCCGCGGTCAGAGAGTCATTACGATTTCGTGAGTTATCTGAATATTATTCAGGCGTTCAAAGACGCACATAAGATTTCTTTGAAAGAATCTTCACTTCATATTGGAGTTTATATTTTTATCGTGTAGGTGGTCTATTAGGCACTTGTCTGACCAGTCCTGCAGTTAACACACTGCACAGTAACCTCTCTATTTTCTCCCTTCTTTTCCTCGTCACGTGGCTTGTCTAGACGGGGAAGAGTTGATAAGTTAAGCAATAAGTAAGTTCATTTAGGTACAGGTACACATACATACAGATACACAAGTCAGGCAAAGTGACTTAGTTCCACTGGGGTCCTTGGCACATGTACCACAGATAGATATCTTTATTCGGAAACTTAAGGCATACAAAATGGAAGAATGTAGCAAATAATGTTATAGCTGAAACAATCCCCGGAGGTAGCGCAGATGAAAGGTCACACACACATGAGCTACTAAGTCTCTGCGAGAAACACACCTTAAGCCAACAGATAGTGGAGCCAACAAGACTAGAAAACACACTTGACCTTATCTTCACAAATAATGAGGACCTGATAAGAGACATAAGAATATCAAAAACAACTTATTCCGATCACAACCTAATCGAAGTCCAGACGTACATGCATAGGGGTCCTGATCAGCAGAATGCATGTACCTGTGAAGGTGTCTTCACAAAATACAACTTCAACAACAAGAACATCAACTGGGACCAGGAAAACCATGTCCTAAACGAAACATGTTGGGAAGATATCTTAAATGACATGGATCTAAACCAGTGCCTTGAAAGGATCAACTTCCTGGCAGCTGAAGCATGTTCTAGGCATATTCCCCTAAGAAAGAAGAGCAGGAGTAAACTGGAGAGAAAAAGACGCTCCCTCTACAGAAGATGACGAAGAGTCACTGAGCTCCTCAGGAGTGCTAGAATATCTAATACACAAAAGGAGGTGCTGACCAGGGAAGTGGAAACTATCGAACTTAAGTTAAATGACTCTTACAGGAACCAGGAGAGACAGGAGGAGCTTAAAGCTATTAGTGAAATTGAAAGAAATTCAAAGTATTTCTTTTCATATGCCAAAAACAAGGCAAATACCACATCTAGTATTGGGCCCTTACTCAGACAGGATGGGACTTACACAGATGACAAGGAAATGAGTGAAATATTGAAATCCCAGTACGACTCTGTGTTTAGTGAACCACTAATCGGTCTGAGGATCGACGACCCAAATTATTTTTTCATGAATGAGCCTCAAAACTCCATAAATGTATGCCAGATTTCCGACATTACCCTAACTCCGATAGATTTCGAAAAAGCCATTGACAACATGCCCATGTACTCAGCCCCGGGCACAGACTCGTGGAACTCTGTTTTCATTAAGAACTGCAAGAAACCCCTCTCGCGTGCCCTAATACACTATGGAGGAGGAGCTTGGACATGGGTGAAATTCCACAGTCACTTAAAACAACGGATATAGCCCCACTATATAAAGGTGGCAGCAAAGCATTAGCTAAGAACTATAGACCAATAGCTCTGACGTCCCACATCATAAAAATCTTTGAAAGAGTGCTAAGAAGCAGGATTGCAAATCACCTGGATTCCCAAAATCTGCCCAATCCAGGGCAACATAGGTTTAGGGCAGGTCGCTCCTGCCTCTCACAACTACTGGATCACTATGATAATATAGCCTTGGATGCACTGGAAGAAAATCAGAATGCAGATGTAATATACACAGACTTTGCAAAAGCATTTGACAAATGCGATCATGGCGTAATAGCCCATAAAATACGTGCTGAAGGAATAACTGGGAAAGTGGGGAGATGGATCTTCAACTTCCTAACAAATCGAACACAAGGAGTAGTGGTCAACAGAGTTAAATCAGAGGCTGCCATAGTGAAAAGCTCTGTTACACAAGCCACAGTACTCGCCCCCATCTTATTCCTCATCCTCATATCAGACATAGACAGAGATATACATCACAGCACCGTATCATCCTTTGCGGATGGTATTAGGATCTGCATGAGGCTGTCATCTGCTGAGGACGCGGTTAACCTCCAAGAAGATATAAACAAAGTTTTCCAGTGGGCAACGGTAAACAATATGATGTTCAATGAGGACAAATTCCAACTACTCCATTATGGAAAACTGGAGGAGATAATAACTAGAACAGAGTATACTGCAGACTCTGGCCATACAATAGAGCGGAAAAATAATGTAAGGGACCTGGGAGTAGTAATGTCTGAGGATCTCACTTTCAAGGATCACAACAGTGCCACGATCGCCCGTGCAAAGAAAATGATAGGATGGATAATGAGAACGTTCAAAACGAGAGATGCCAAGCCAGTGATGATCCTTTTCAAATCACTTGTTCTCTCTAGGCTGGAATACTGCTGTACATTAACATCTCCATTCAAAGCAGGTGAAATTGCAGATCTAGAGAGTGTACAGAGATCTTTTACTACACGTATAAGTTCTGTCAAGCACCTTAACTACTGGGAACGCTTGGAAGCACTTGACTTGTACTCGTTGGAACGCAGGAGGGAGAAATATATCATAATCTACACTTGGAAAATCCTGGAAGGAATGGTCCCAAATCTGCACACAGAAATCACTCCCTATGAAAGTAAAAGACTGGGCAGGCGATGCAAAATGCCCCCAATAAAAAGTAGGGGCGCCACTGGTACACTAAGGGAAAACACCATAAGTGTCCGGAGCCTAAGACTGTTCAACAGCCTCCCTTCAAGCATTAGAGGAACTGCCAATAAACCCCTGGCTGCCTTCAAGAGAGAGCTGGACAGATACCTAAAGTCAGTCCCGGATCAGCCTGGCTGTGGCTCGTACGTTGGACTGTGTGTGGCCAGCAGTAACAGCCTAGTTGATCAGGCCCTGATCCATCGGGAGGCCTGGTCATGGACCGGGCCGCGGGGGCGTTGATCCCCGGAATAACCTCCAGGTAACCTCCAGGTAACTGATGCACATATGTCATACTTATCAACTTGTCGGTATTGTATACCATTATCATATTCACATGAGGAAGAATGGGGGTTACAGCAAGCACTCCCGAGGAACACCGTCGCTCACACTCAGTTATCCCACCTCCTCTTCCCAGACCATCAAGATTATTAACCCAGGTAACGCAGGATAATCCAAGAGAGCCAACGAGTGTAGCTTATGAGTACCTTTAGAACGCTCGTGTATGTGAGTGCTCGTGTGTGTGTGTGTGTGTGCTCGTGTGTATGCATGTGTGTGACCCAATTAATATTTGCACTAATAACTCATTACAGTTGTACCAGGGTGTGGACGTGTGAATTGCTTATTACTTTACAATTTGTTCATGATTGTAACCATGTTTAGACGTGTAGATGATTCATTACCTTCATTAACTTTGGAGTCCAGTCCCTGGACCCATTATGTACCTCTGTAATCTTTTGACTACCACCCACAGGATGGGTATGGGGTGCATAATGAACATACTAAACTAAGTTTAGTACTCTTAAAAAAAGCATACCAAGGGCGGGGATAGAACCTGCGATCAGAAAGTACTCTTACCCAGGATGCGAACCATAACAGTCAGCTAACACTAGGATATCTACTCAATGCTAGGCCAACAGGGACAACAGGTGTCGCATGCCGTACGTCCTTCTCCCCTAAGATCTAACCCGGGTCCTTTGGTTATGAGTCCAAGGCGCCGCCACATCCCGCTCACTGTGTATCCCTCAAGCCCCATCCCGGAGCAGCACTCTGTGCAGTTCCCTGAAGTATTCCTTGACACAGACATGTGCCTTCGCCCTTAATCTTGCCCATTCTTATTCCCGGAGATACACAACAAGAGGATCTCCAGTATGCCCGGGGATACACAACAATAACACGAGGATCTCCAGTATGCCCGGGGATACACAACAATAACACGAGGATCTCCAGTATGCCCGGGGATACACAACAATAACAAGAGGATCTCCAGTATGCCCGGGGATACACAACAATAACAATAATCTGGGTGTGTGCAGAACAACAACTAATATCAGTAGAGTGAGACGAGGGTACAGAGAGCAAGGAGTTACATAAGGAAGGATGGACTGAAATATTATGAAAACCCCAGATTAGAGCAGCTGGGGGAAGTCCCACTTCTTCCCCTTGTTATTCACCCCTCACCCTCTCCTCACCCCTCATCCTCCCCTCACTCCTCACCCTCCCTCACTCCTACTGCCTCCCTCTCACACTCCCTACCATCTCATCCTCACTATCCCCCTCCCCCCTCCCCCCTCTCTCTCAGTCTTCCCCCCCTCCCTGCCCCCCCCCCGCTTCTCAGTACTGAAGGCTCTTGGAAAACCAGTAATATTATCTTACTGTAATAAGGAGAGTTTATTCTTGGCGTAGAAATGTTTTACGTTTTTATTTCGTGTGTATGTATATGTGTGTTTGTTTGTGCTTGTTTATGTGTGTGTTTGTTTGTGCTTGTTTATGTGTGTTTGTTTGTGCTTGTTTATGTATACTGATGTGCGTATGTATGTGTGTGTGTGTGTGTGTGTGTGTGTGCATACGCACGTGACCATTAAAGCGTAGTCAAGCATAAACTCATTAGACAACCAGACACACACACACACACACACACACACACACACACACACCACTTCCCACTATCATCTCCAGCATCACAAACACTATCCAGTAACAGTCAGCACCGGTGCCATCAACCACAGAACAAGCAGCAAGCACCAGTAGCATTCAGAAGCACCAGCACAACCGAGGTTATTCATTAGCATCCGCACATTCAGCAGTCATCGCTGCCACCAACAGAATCAGCATGGATACCAGACACCAGTAACAACAACAACAACAACAACAACAACACACACACACACACACACACACACACACACACACACACACACACACACACACACACACACACACACACACACCACACACGGCGAAATGTTTATTATCAAGGTTAGTGTTTGGGGTCTTCCTATTCTCTCTCTCACTCTCTCAGAGGCCTAAAACACCCAAAACCCATCTTCTCTCCCTCATAGTGACCTAAAACTCTCTCCCTCATAGTGACCTAAAACTCTCTCCCTCATAGTGACCTAAAACTCTCTCCCTCATAGTGACCTAAAACTCTCTCCCTCATAGTGACCTAAAACTCTCTCCCTCACAGAGACATTAAACAACATACCATCCTACATACCATAGCAACCCAGCTCTCCTCCCCCATCATCCCAGGTTGTTCTTTCTCCCCCCACACTCCCCCAATCTACCAAGTAACCCCTACTCAAGGTCACGCCTCCGTCCCCCCCCACACCCCTCCTTCCGCCCGACAATTCCCGCCTCCCCTTCCCCCCCCCCCCCCTGGTCATTTGTCCCAGTCGGGCGTATGACTCAATAACTGTAACACACACACACACACACACACACACACACACACACACACACACACACACACACACACACACGCAGGATCCATACATAGATTTAAGAAGAGGTACGATAAGGCTGTTGGAGCAGAGAAAGTGGAATTAGTATCAATCAGCGAAAAGGTGGGATCAGGAGCTAAGATTCGATCCCAGAAATGGGTGAGTACACACATACACACATACACAAGTCGAAACTGCAGTAGCCAAGATAAGGGTCCTAGAAGTTGAGATAAATAGGCTGAGGCGAGTTACAGGGGCAGTGACCAGAGAAGACACAGCATATGAAGCTGCGAGGCCGAACAGGAAGGAAGGAATTATGAATTATGCTAAGGTCATATCAGCCTGCCAAGGAGGGCCAAGGAGGGCCAAGGAGTGAAAGGGAAGAACAGCTGGGTGCAGATGGAGAGGGTGATAGGTCGAATACTGAGGCACAACCATGCTATCAAGAGCCACTGGAAAAATCAAGGGAGAAACTGACCACATACAGGCAGGATCCAGAGTCACAGAGGGTGAGGCAATGGGAGGAGGAAAGGGCAAAATCAGTGTTTATCCATGGGCTTCAGGAGAGAGAGGAAAGGACACACACTGAAAGGCAGCAGGAAGAAAGAAAGGAGATTGAGAAAATCATCACAGAAATAGGTGAAGAGAGGGACGAGATTGTAAATTTTCAGAGAATAGGGGGGTACTCGAAGGGAAGAAACCGACCAATCAAGCTGATTCTCAGGACGGAAACAGTGCGGAACAGGATCCTCCAAGAGAAACCACGATTGAAATACTCGGAAGAGTACAAGAGGGTGTTCCTAGACAGAGACAGAACACAATCAGAACGACAGCAGCTGAGGGAGAGGACAAAAAAGCGAAAGGAGCTAGGAAAAGAGACAAGGATGAACCAGCAGAGGTCAGTCAGAGCAGAACAGAACAGCAAAGGCAAGCACACACACAACTATTCTCAGAACCATACAACCTATCACACCATCCCAACACACACTACAATCCATACCCACAGCCTCCACCCAACACCGAGCTATAGAATCCCACAGTATGCTACCAGGTCTCCCACCCTCACAGGCCCCCCAAACCACAGTGTTGGAAAGGAAACTGAAGGTATGGTACACAAACGCTGATGGAATAACATATAAGTGGGAGGAGTGGCATGAAAGAGTCAGAGGCATCACCGGACATCATAGCTCTCACAGAAACCAAGCTTACAGGTATGATAAGATAAGATAAGATTTCGTTCGGATTTTTAACCCCGGAGGGTTAGCCACCCAGGATAACCCAAGAAAGTCAGTGCGTCATCGAGGGCTGTCTAACTTATTTCCATTAGGGTCCTTAATCTTGTCCCCCAGGATGCGACCCACACCAGTCGACCAGGTACCTATTTGCTGCTAGGTGAACAGAACAACAGGTGTAAGGAAACGTGTCGAATGTTTCCACCCGCCGGGAATCGAACCCGGGTCCTCCGTGTGTGAAGCGGGAGCTTTAGCCACCAGGCCACCGGGCCATCTTTCCAACGGGATACCAAATCCTGAGGAAAGACAGAGGGAACAGGGGAGGTGAAGGAGTGGCATTGCTGATCAAAAATCGCTGGAATTTTGATGAGCTGGAGAGAGAAGACAGTGGAGAAGAAAGTGATTACATAGCGGGAAAGCTTCACTCTGGAGGTCCCAAGGTGGTAATAGCAGTGATGTATAACCCACCACAGAACAGCAGGAGGCCAAGGCAAGAGTACGACGAGAGCAATAGAGCGATGGTTGACACACTGGCTACAGTGGCCAGAAGAGCTCATGCATGCAGGGCAAAGCTCCTGATCATGGGTGACTTTAACCACAAGGAGATCGATTGGGAGAACTTGGACCTGCATGGGGGCCAAGATACATGGAGGGCTAAGATGATGGAGGTGGTACTGGAAAACTTCATGTACCAACACGTAAGGGACACTACAAGAGAGAGAGGAGAGGATGAACCAGCAAGGCTGGACTTAGTATTCACCTTGAGTAGAGCAGATATCGAGGACATCACATATGAAAGACCCCTTGGGGCCAGTGACCATGTGGTTTTAAGCTTCGAATACACAGTAGAACTACAAGTGGAGGGAGAAGCAGGAAGGCCAGGACGAATGAAGCCAAACTACAAGGAAGGGGACTACACAGGAATGAGGAACTTCCTGAATGGGGTTCAGTGGGACAGAGAACTGGCAGGGAAGTCAGTTAATGAGATGATGGAATATGTAGCAACAAAATGCAAGGAGGCTGAGGAGAGGTTTGTACTCAAGGGTAACAGGAATAATGAAAAGCCAGGATGAGCCCATGGTTTACCCAAAGGTGCAGGGAGGCAAAAACCAAGTGTGCTAGGGAATGGAAGAAATATAGAAGGCAAAGGACCCAGGAGAATAAGGAGAGCAGTCGTAGAGCCAGAACGAATATGCACAGATAAGAAGGGAGGCCCAAAGACAATATGAAAATGACATAGCAGCGAAAGCCAAATCTGACCCGAAACTGTTGTACACCCATCAGGAAAGAA
>NC_069432.1:40017306-40097306 GCF_026875155.1 Cherax quadricarinatus
ATACAAATTCTGGGACTAATTTGAGTTACTAAAAAGCGCCGGGATCCTTTCTCGCTTCAGAATCTCCACGACTATGGTGCTCTTCGCACCTACTCCTAGGTTGAGGGACTGATTACCTCATCTTCTGTACATAGTTCTACTGTCTTCAAATTATGTCCTAGAATTTGTATTGATAAAGCCACTGGATGGCGAAACGTCTACAATAAAGATACCCAGATGTTGCACATGTGACTTAATCTCATCTTGTCGGTATTATATACCATTCGTACACTGACCTGACTAGGTTGGGTACATTGGCTTAAGCCGGTAGGAGACTTGGACCTGCCTCGCATGGGCCAGTAGGCCTGCTGCAGTGTTCCTTCGTTCTTAGGTTCTTAAGGTGTTATGTTACGGCTTGACGAAACGTTGGCGAAACGTGGCGAAACGTGGCGATACGTTGCCACAATAAAATGTCACATTAGTTGCACTTGTGTCCTTTTACTTTACATATTGTCGGTAATTCTACCAAAATATATACAATGGTAATCTTGACAAGACTCAGGAAAGGCTAGTGGAAGAAAAATGATCACTGATGTACTCAAATACACGGAGAATATCAAAATCTAATGGTTGTAATTAAAACCATAATTTTTAAAGGGGGTGGATCGATAACCAGCGGAAGGCCTCTGTCAGATGACCAAAAGCTCCAGCTACGGGTCATCGTATTAATAAAACCCGCTTCTTAATCTTACGTAACCTAACCTAACATTTTCCGTCGATTCATCAGGGTTGAGGGAACTAGAAACTGGTACCGCCACCTGAAAGCAATTCAGGAAAACTATTGCATGACTCACCTGAAATCTCTACGGACGACCAACACATTGTAGTACCTGGAGTTTACCTGGAGAGAGTTCCGGGGGTCAACGCCCCCGCGGCCCGGTCTGTGACCAGGCCTCCTCAGGTCAGTGTCCCAGGATGCGACCCACACCAGTCGACTAACACCCAGGTACCCATTTTACTGATGGGGAACATAGACAACAGGTGGAAAGAAACACGTCCAATGTTTCTACTCTGGCTGGGATTGTTAGGTAAGACACATATGCAACAGTTAGGTATCTTTATTTTGAAACGTTTCGCCTACACAGTAGGCTTCTTCAGTCGAGTACAGAAAAGTTGATAGAAGCAGAAGATACTTGAAGACGATGTAATCAGTCCATCACCCTTAAAGTTTTGAGGTGGTCAGTCCCTCAGTTGTCTGAAACAATATGAAGTTGAAGTGACAGAATCGGGCCTTATATAGTGCCAGGAGGTGAGACGTAGGTTGATTTGGGAGGGCAGGTCCTTCTCAAACCCAGCGTTCTCACTAGTAGAGGTTGTCGAAGTTGATGGTCTGTACCAAGATACCCTTGTGTTGCAGTGTCTGACAGAATGAACATTAAAATGGTATAAAATACCGACAGATTGTTAGGTAAGACACATATGCAACAGTTAGGTATCTTTATTTTGAAACGTTTCGCCTACACAGTAGGCTTCTTCAGTCGAGTACAGAAAAGTTGATAGAAGCAGAAGATACTTGAAGACGATGTAATCAGTCCATCACCCTTAAAGTTTTGAGGTGGTCAGTCCCTCAGTCTGGAGAAGAGCATTGTTCCGTTGTCTGAAACAATATGAAGCTGGGTTTGAGAAGGACCTGCCCTCCCAAATCAACCTACGTCTCACCTCCTGGCACTATATAAGGCCCGATTCTGTCACTTCAACTTCATATTGTTTCAGACAACGGAACAATGCTCTTCTCCAGACTGAGGGACTGACCACCTCAAAACTTTAAGGGTGATGGACTGATTACATCGTCTTCAAGTATCTTCTGCTTCTATCAACTTTTCTGTACTCGACTGAAGAAGCCTACTGTGTAGGCGAAACGTTTCAAAATAAAGATACCTAACTGTTGCATATGTGTCTTACCTAACAATCTGTCGGTATTTTATACCATTTTAATGTTCACTCTGGCTGGGAATCGAACCCAGGCCCTCACCGTGTGAAGCGAGAGCGTTAACCACCAGGCCACCAGAACCCTTACAATGAACATTCTTTGCAAAATATAAAACTGAAGATTGTTTAGGGAACTACCTGTCTTCATTTGGTTCACAATCAAGATACTGGTACACCATCACTTCCTTGTTTATCTGAACTCATCCAGGGGTGGATAACCTACCTTCTTATTTTCTCTTTATCTAGCAACCTTCCCTCACCTCAATCAGTTTACATTACTACTTCTTACTTATGTTTTGAACATTAAAATGAAGTACAACATAATTATAAATGAGGGTTAATACCCAGGATAATCCAAGGAAGAATAACAAAGCAAGTGCGTTACGTTCTACGAAGAGCTTTATCAGGTCAATTACTTACATAACTACCAGCCATATTGTTTCATTCTATGGAACAATGCTCTTCTCCAGACTGAGGGACTGACCACCTCAAAACTTTAAGGGTGATGGACTGATTACATCGTCTTCAAGTATCTTCTGCTTCTATCAACTTTTCTGTACTCGACTGAAGAAGCCTACTGTGTAGGCGAAACGTTTCGAAATAAAGATACCTAACTGTTGCATATGTGTCTTACCTAACTACCAGCACTGAGTCTGTGTATAGCATGGCTTGTGGTCCTCCTCCAGGATGCTACCCACAACAGTCACCCAGTACTCGGGTACCTACTTACTGCTAGGTGAACAGAGATTCCTAAGGGGTATCCCTGGTATCCCTCAGGTATCCCTGATGGATACCTGAAGGATATCTAAAGGATATCCGGGAACAGTTGTGACTGGAAGGCGCTACCACTGAGCCCCAGAGACCAGGAACCGAGACTCGACCCCAGTAAATGCAACTCGGTATCTGGTTTAGAAAGACACGTAAGCAAACACTATAACATATTTATTAGAAAACGTTTCGGCCCTGGGACCTTGATCACTTCTAACATACAGAGGTAGAAAGACATTATATATATAGGCGGAGAGTGAGATGTGACGCACTCTCCTCTTATATATATATAATGCCTTTCTACCTCTGTATGTTAGAAGTGATCAAGGTCCCAGGACCGAAACGTTTTCTAATAAATATGTTATAGTGTTTGCTTATGTGTCTTTCTAAACCAACTTGTCGGTATTTATTACCAAGGTTTATACCGACTCGGTATCTACACACTGCATTCAGAAATGAACTGGATAATAATTTAAATACAGAGTTTCAGAAGTATGGCACGACCCAAAAATCGTAACTTCATGAGAATAACACCAAGATGTGTATTCACCTATTTGTGGTTACAGGCTTCAATTTTTAGCATCTGGCCCTGTGAGACAATTATGTGTTAGTTGTGTACTCAACCGTGTGATCTGGCAGCTATGCGCACTAGTAACCGTAAGTAAGTTTATTCAGGTATACACAAATACAGTTACATAGATTATCATACATAGCAGCATATGTGTAAAGTACCTAGGATAACCCCAAAAAAAGTCAGACAGAGTGACTTATTTCCATTGGGGTCCGTGTGCGCCAGTAGCTGTGTGTTCAAGAGACGTAGGCGCTGGCAGCAGTATGCGCTAGCAAAAGTGTACGCTGGCAGCATTGTTCACTGACAGCAGTGTTCGCTGGCAGCATTATTCGCTGTCAGCAGTGTGCACTAGTAGCAGTGTGCGCTGGCAGAATTGTTCACTGGCAGCAGTGTGCACTGACAGAAGTGTGCGCTGGTAGCAGCGTGCGCTAGCAGTATTGTGCGCTAGAAGCGGTGTTTGTTGGCAGACGTGTACGCTGGCAGCAGTCTGCGCTGGCAGTAGTATGCGCCAACGGTGGTGGCTGCCGGGAATAACACGGGCCATACCCCGGGATTTTAACTTGTGTTGACTACTGATCACAGCCTTTTCCTACACGTTAATTTTTTATCTCCTTCCCCCAGCACCTCCATCCACACCTCCCCAACACCTCCTCCACGCCTCCCCACCCTCCCCAACACCTCCATCCACGCTTACCTACTTTCAAAATAGATGCCAAAACCAGTGATGCCAGTCTTCAGGTCACTGGTTCTCTTTAGGCTGGAATATTGCTGTATACTATCAACCTCCTTCAAGGAAGGTGAAATTACTGAGCTGGACAATATATAGATAACCTTCACAGCTCGTATAAAGCACCTAAATTACTGGGAGTGCTTGAAATCCCTAGAGCTATACTCCTTAGAACGTAGACGAGAAAGACACATCATAATCTACACCTGAAAAATACTGGAGGGATTGGTACCAAGCCTACACATTGAAATTGCTACTTAAAAACACAAGAGGCTTGGCAGACGGTGCAGGATGCCTCCAGTGAAAAGCAAGAGAGCGATGAGTACACTTAAGAGAGGAACTCATTAAGTGTTAGGAGACCACGACTGTTCATACACACAGCGCTGTATAGCCCTTGTGGCTTAGCGCTTCTTTTTTATTATACTAATAATAATGTTCATACACAAGGATGAGTACAAACCCCTGGCTGTCATCAAGAGGGAACTCGACAGATTAAAAAACAAAAAAGAGAGAATTCCGATGAGCCGGGTTGTGGTGCACTAACAGTTTGATCGATCAAACCAGCAACCAGGGAGGCTTGGTCTGGGACCGGGCCTCGGGGGCGCTGACCCCTGGAAGCCACTCCAAGTAAACTACAGGAAGAAATTCAACCCACACCTTCTCCCACTCCCCCCACGCTTCTCCAACACTCCCCACGCCTCCCCAACACTCCCCCACGCCTCTCCAACACCCCCACGCTACCCCAACACTTCCCCACGCCACCTCAACACTCCCTCACGCCTCCCCAACACCCCCCGCCACCCCAACACCCCCACGCCACCCCAACACTCCCCCACGCCTCCTCAACACCCCCACGCCACCCCAACACTCCCCACGCCTCCCCAGCACTCCCTCACGCCATCCCAACACTCCCCCACGCCTCCCCCACACCCCCACGCCACCTAAACACTCCCCCACGCCTCCCCAACACCTCGCGCCACCTCAACACTCCACCACGCCACCCAACACTCCCAGACGCCACCCCAACACTCCCCCGCGCCACCCCAACACTCCCCCAAGCCTCTCTAACACCCCCATGCCATCTCAACACTCCCCACGCCTCCTCAGCACTCCCTCACGCCACCCCAACACTCCCCCACGCCTCCCCACGCTACCCCACGCCACCCCAACACTCCCCCACGCCTCCCCAACACCCCCCAGGCCTCCCCAACACTCCCCCACGCCTCCCCAGCACTCCCCCACGCCACCTCAACACTCCCCCACGCCTCCCCAACACCCCCACGCCACCCCAACCCCCCACGCCACCCCAACACTCCCCAACATTCCCCCAACATGTCTGGCAGTGAGTCAGCGCAGTAGTTGCACTCTGCGGATGCACTGGAAAAAAAAATTGGCGCAGATGACGTCAAACGTATTAGCTGACGTAATACAGGTGACTCATAGCACGTACATACACACATACATGCATACACATACACACATACAAACTTGTATATCTAACTGCTACAATATATTACACAATATAAAGGAGGTGTAGTATAAAGTACGAGGGGTAAACAGCAAGTACCGCTGGCGGAGGAAGATTGTAACAGGTCAGTAGGTATCCCTCACACATGTATACATACCCCCAGAAGGGTATACTAACCCCCACATGGGTATACCAACCCCTACACGAGTATGCCAACCCCCTACAAGGGTATACCAACCCCCACACGGGTATACCAACCCCCACACAGGTATACGAACCCCCCACAAGGGTATACCTACAAGAGTTCATTTCTTGCGGCAGTGTTGTGGGTTCCCTGCCACACCGAGTCTCAGTACACCAGCTGATCTTCCTGGCAACTGACTCGCTAGACTTTGCTGTAACAAACTTTGTACGGCATAGGTTGTAGTTTACTTTAGTTTGCATAAACTAGCAACTACATACACTCGACCACAAATATACTTAAGATAAAATAGTTGTTGGTACGTCTGGCAACGCAACCTAATCCTGAAGTATGGGCAGCCTCCGTCAGAGAAGTTGTCGTACTTGGATCTCTGCGTGACTATAATTTTTAATGACTACTATAACTGTTAATTTTGCATTATAGCGGCATAGTATGAGTTAACATGTATTAATCTATATTAAAAAATACCTGACAGTTAGGAAATTATACAAAGAGGTTCACCTTACGTCTGACAGCGCAGGACGTATACAACAACCTGGTTCGTGGATTATCAAACGTACTGTCGTAAATTAATACACGTGGAGAACTGGTTGGGCAGCCAGGCTGGAGAAGGCAGCCAGGCTGGAGAAGGCAGCCAGGCTGGAGAAGGCAGCCAGGTTGGAGAAGGCAGCCAGGCTGGAGAAGGCAGCCATGCTGGAGAAGGCAGCCAGGTTGGAGAAGGCAGCCAGGCTGGAGAAGGCAGCCAGGTTGGAGAAGACAGCCAGGCTGGAGAAGGCAGCCAGGCTGGAGAAGGCAGCCAGGCTGGAGAAGGCAGCCAGGCTGGAGAAGACAGCCAGGCTGGAGAGGGCAGCCAGGCTGGAGAAGGCAGCCAGGCTGGAGAAGACAGCCAGGCTGGAGAAGGCAGCCAGGAAACATCCAAATCTGTACTAGAAGGGTTTGCTGTAAGTTGAGAATGACTCTTCTGATCGACTTCAAACTTTTGTTTAACATTAGGTTAAACATTAAGAAATGTTAATTATTTCTTTCTGGTAGTCGACCTGGCAACCAAGAGGGACCATCCTCCCCACCACGTTCCCTACCCCCCACCCACACCTCCACCAGCCACACCACCATCAACACTTCACCATCCCCACCACCACCACACCTCCCTCACCACCATCGGGGGGGGGGGACTCTGGGAGAGGAGGTAGGTCAAGATCAACATCTTCCTCACTAAATACTCCATCAAGTGAGAGGGGAGGTGTGGGGGGTGAGAGATGTGTAAGGGGGTGAGAGGTGTTGAACGGGGGGGGGGGGGTGTAAGATTACCCTGTCCTGGATATGCCTCTATGTGGGTTTTTTTTTTTTACTTGTATTTACGTCAGAAGCGACGTACAGGTGTCCTCATACACACTTGGTAAATTTCCCTTTCAGTGGCACGGAATTCCCTAAATATAGGGAGAATGGTGGTAGTAGTGTTAGTGATATATATATATATATATATATATATATATATATATATATATATATATATATATATATATATATATATATATATATATATATATATATATACATATATATATACATATATATATATACATATATATATATATATATATATATATATATATATATATATATATATATATATATATATATATATATATATATATACATGCATGAGGTACCTGGAGGGCCTGGTCCCATGATCTACACACTGCTATAACAACTGGAGTGAAAGATACAGAAGACAGTGCAGGATAAACTCCGTGAAGAGCAGGGGTACCGTGGGAACAACCAGGGAACATTCACTACCCTCCCCACCTCCTTCCATAACCCCACCGTCAAGAATCTTCAAAATATTATCAATATTGATCAGAAATATTGCCAGAACGAAGACAGGCGTCAGACAGTCTCCTTCCGCAAGTGCTGGATCAGCCAGGTTAGTAACAACATACCCATCCTGTGAATGGTAGTCAAAAGATTCTGAAGGTACATAATGGGTCCAGGGACTGGTTCACAAAGTTTGATAGATAAACAAGTTATAGTGATAATGAACTATTTACATGTTTATATCTGGTTACAATTGTAATGAATTATTTGGGCTGTATGAGCCTGCGCGAAGTCGAGCTAAAGGGATAGAAGTGCCCTCGATGCCAGTTTGCCAACCTCGTACTACACTAGTGTACTTCTCTGTATACAGCTGCATCCTTGAACCTACGTTGGCACTCTGACACTCCTTGAAAAATTCTTTCAAAATAAGAACGAGCTCCCTCTCTGAACTTTTTCTAGTTTCAGCTACGGAAAATGTCGAAATGTCTTCTCTGCACAATTCTTAAAGGTGTGAAATGTACGTAAAATGCATGCAATGTCCGTCTCTTCAAGGATGTTGCAGGTATATCATCTTGAAGGAAGGTTGCAAGAGGTCAGGTTGTCTAGACATCGGCTGAGACTGTCAGTTCCTCTGGGAATTGAAGTATTAAAATGAACACATCAAAAATATATATATATTGATAGTAATTGCTTATTTGTTGAGTCGTTCTTTTCTTGACTGTTTACCTGCTCTTCCAGTTGTGTTTCAGACAAAGCTACCTCATATTTCTCTAACAGTCTTCAATAGAAAAAATAATTTATGGAGTAATACTACTTTGTAACGTCGAGGTTATTATTTTCTCAACAATAAACAAGTGAATTGCTAAAATAATTTTTCCGAGCTTTTTTACGATCTGACGAATATCCTCGAACATTAAATTTTTAGTCAGTTATTTACATTTTGTTTTTGCCCTAAACATAATCTAGCAGCCTCATCTAACCTGACTGGACGTTAGTACTTTAACATAAATTAATCTTGGCTAAGAAGGTTTAAATTCAAGTTTAATGGATATTCTTGGTAGTAGAGAACCCACACAGAGGTTTACACAGGTGTGGTGTACATATGTGAAATAAATGGTTATGAAAACCAACATGTGGGAATTTTTAAATCTTTTAATCTGTCAGACACAGCAACATCATGGGATCTTGATACCAGGAGTTCTTCAATACTTGTCTAACCTTTGGACGAAGACCTACTTACACTTGTGGATGGTTCCAATGTGATCCCGCATCCTCCTGACTACAATATATAAGCTACTTCTCCGGCCCTATGCTGTACTTTCTACAAGAGTGATGGACTGAACACATCTTTCCAGGCTAAGGGACTAATTACCTCAAACTCCTCCTCTATTTACACCTGTCTTCTTTGTATTGGACTGATGAAGCCACTGTGTGGCGAAACGTTTCTTCAGTAAAGATTCCTATATGTTGCATAAGTGTCTCAGTCTTCCACGTAGTGCACACAGGTGTAGTGCACACAGGTGTAGTGTACACAAGTGTGGTGTACACAGGTGTAGTGTACACAGGTGTGGTGTACACATGTAGTATACACAGGTGTAGTGTACACAGGTATGGTGTACACCTGTGCAGTGTACATTTCTGTACATTCTCCTCCGTAAGCTACCTCGATGTTGAAAGTACCAATCATAAAGACTCACCAGGTGTAATAACCAGGTGAAGAGAGAGATACCAGGTTAAGAGACAGACTAGCATATCTCGCTCACCCAGGACTGAACCCTTCTGGGTATGCTACAACGTTCTACCCTCAGCTACGAGCTACCTACTGACGTAGTATTCAGAGATCCCCCCCCCCAAAAAAAAAAAAAAAAATCCATTAGATACTGTATAACAAAATATGAGTTTGAATAAAGTGGCAAGCTTTATGAGAGAACGATGAAGCATGGATCAGTGATAACCTCGCCCGCAGGAAGCATATGCTGTATTCTTAACAAGGTTGATAGAGTGATTATATCTACTTCAAGATGTGGGACAGATTACCTCATACTCCCGATCTTCAACATTCTTCTTTGTGTTGGACTGATGAAGATACTGTGTGGTGAAATGTTTCAACAGTAAGGGTACCCAAGTGTTGCTCATGTATTTAATTTATCAGCTTTTCGGTACTCTGAACCATTTATCCTAGTTTATATTACGCAGCTCAGTCGGGTTCTTCTTAGTTGGAGCGATGGTGATTGAAAGCCACTGTACACCTGCTGTCCATGTTCACCCATCAGTATAAAATGGGTACCTGTGTGTTAGTCGGCTGGTGTGGGTCGCATCCCGGGACAAAATTGATCTAATTTGCCCGAAATGCTCAGCATAACAAGCGACTTTCTATATAATAGTATGTCATTGATGTCAGCTAGACTTGTATACCTTGTACATGTACTTGTAGTAAATAAAGATATTATTATTATTATTATTATTATTATTATTATTATTATTATTATTATTATTATTATTATTATTATTATTATTGCTGCGAGTTCTGTCTTGGCTAGATATTTTTTAGCACGCAATTTACATCCCTTTATTTATTCCTGTTTTTCATTTATACACCTCAGTCATATCCCCCTAATTTTATGCCTGTCTAGAGAGTGCAGATTCAGGGCCTCAGTCTGTCCTCATAGATAAGTGGGATCAACTTTGTCATCCTCCTTTGTATGTTTTCCAGTGTATTTATATCCATTCTGTAATACGGTGACCAAAACTGTGCAGCATAATCTAAATGAGGCCTAACCAAGGATATATAGAGTTGAAGAACAACCTGAGGACTCCTATTATATATGCTCCTTGATATAAAGCCAAGGATTTTGTTCACGTTATTGCGAACACTTATGCACTCTTGTCTTCGTTTTAGATTACTGCTAACCAGAACTCCTAAATCCAAAATTTTCGCAATCAGTAATATTAAGATCTACATTATTTAGTTTATATGTGGCATGGTTATTTTTCCTGTCCATCGTTTAGGACTTTACATTTGTCTATATTAAACTGCATCTGCCACTTCTCCGACCACTGCATCAGTCTATTCAAATCATCCTGGAGTGCTCTAATGTCCTCATTAGAATGAATTAGGCGGCCTGTTTTGCTGTCTTCAGGAAAATTGCTTATGTCACTATTCCCTTCATCTATGTCATTTATGTAAATTGTGAACAACAAAGGGCCCAATACTGACCCAACACTGCTGGCTTCATAGATCAAGCTGTAAGTGTACCACAACCCGGCTCGTCAGCAATGTTTTTCATGGAATCTGCTGAGTTCCTCCTTGAAGACAGCCAGGAGTTTGTTGGTAATCATAATCTCAGCTTACTCATTGCAATCTTGTTTCTCACTGGAGGTATCCTGCATCATCTGCCAAGCCAAGTGTTTTTAAGTGATTTTAGTGTGCAGGTTTGGTACCAATCCCTCCAGTATTTTCCAGTTATAGATTATGATGTATCTTTCTCGCCTACATTCTCAGGAGCACAGTTCTAGGGACTTAATGCACTCTCAGTAATTTAGGTGCTTAACTGAGTTCATACTGTGAAGGTTCTCTGTATATTGTCCAGCTCAGTGATTTTACCTTCCTTGAAGGAGGTTGTTAGTACACAGCAATATTTCAGCCAGAATGTTCTGTGAATATCGAAGAAGTCATTATGTAATATAACATTTTCACCAGTGTGCAATGTGCGAGTATATGAAGAGAGAGAGAGAGAGAGAGAGAGAGAGAGAGAGAGAGAGAGAGAGAGAGAGAGGAGAGAGAGAGAGAGAGAGAGAGAGAGAGAGAGAGAGAGAGAGAGAATAAAGAACAAAGCAAGACGACTCATCTCTCGCCTGGGCCCAGCCTGGATAGATCTATCATTTCAGCAGAGCCTTCAACACCGAAGGAATGTGGGTGGCCTTACTGTTATGTACACAACAAGACGGGCAGCAAGCAGCAACTTCACTCTAACTGCACCCTTCTTCGAACATCATCTGACATAATTTATTCCTAGGATGACTCGAGCCTGGAACATGTCCGTTCAGCATAATATCAACGAAATAAAGTCAGCCAATGAAATGAAATTGCTGGCCCACAGATGGCTCCAACTTAATCCTGTTCCATATTTGTATGTTTCATTACAATAAAAAGACTTTTAAATGAGCTAATATAGGTAACAGCTCGTAGCTTGTAAATAAAGATAGGAATCCTTACCCTAACCTTGTAAAATCCTGTGTTGAGAGAGAGAGAAAGAAAGGAAGGGAAGGACGGAGGCAGGGAGGGAGAGATAACGGTGGATGGGTAGGGGTACAGATGAAAGGACTGATGGGAGGGACAAGTTAAGGAACAGGAAAACTTAGCTAAAACAACTTAAAGTATGATTTTCCAGTGCATGGTGAGGACTCTTCACGAGTAAGATGTTCTTCACCAGTTCCAAGGAGCTGATTACATTTTTTTGTAGAGGATAGAACTATAGTTGTACCATCTTCCAATTATGTCCTTGAATTTGTACTGATAAAGCCACTGGTTGGAAAAACGTCTACAATAAAGATAGCCAGATGTTGCACATGTGTCTAATGGTTTTAAAAACCGACATGTTTCAAGTTCCATTCAATGTTAAACATAATTGAGTTATGGTCACTTGTGCCAAGTTCCTCTGTAATTTCTAAATTATTAACAAGGGTTTCCTTGTTTGCCAGAACCAAGTCAAGCAGGTTATTTCCCCTTGTAGGTTCTGTCACAAACTGCTTCAAAAACCAATCCTGAACTACCTCTAAGAAATCGTTGGACTCTAAATTCCCAATCAAGGAATTCCAATCAATATTACTAAAGTTAAAGTCCCCTAGAATTACACCGTTATCATGCATTGTGACCCTAACAATTTCCTCCCACAGTAGTCTTCCTTGGTCTCTATCCAAGTTTGGGGGATGGTATATCATGCCCAAAATCAATTTTTCGTGCCCCTCTGAAAATTGTACCCAAACAGACTCAGTGTGTGTTTCAGACTTTATACCGGTTTTTCTGAAACAGTTTAAACGATCTCGGACATAGAGTGCCACCCCACCCCTCTTTCCGATGCTTCTATCTACTTGGAACAGTTTAAAACCCTGAATGTGACATTCAGCAGGCATGTCTCGATTTTTCATATTAAACCACGTCTCAGTTATGGTAAAAACATCAGTGTTACCCGCACTCAACTAATCTCAATTCGTCCATCTTATTTCTCGCACTACGACTATTAGTATAATACATGTATATGTTTAGAAAACCTCCATTTTCTTTACTCTTCCTGCTCATTTCTGTTCCTCCACTGTCCCTGTTATTGTCCTTGTCACCTAGTGCCACTGGCTTTCCAGTATTGACGAATAACTCATTCTGCCTATAATTGGTTTTCCTAAAACTCACATTGTCACTACACTGAGAATTCATTGATTTTCCACAAAAACCCATACCACTATTTCTAGTTTAAAGACCTAACAACTTCCTCCACTGGGTTGGCCAGGCCCCCCCACCCCAAACCCAGATAAATGAACCCCATCCCTGGCATATATGTCATTTCTGCCATAGAAGAGGTCCCAGTTGTCTATGACAGTGTTTGACCAGCCAGTAATCGACACCAATTGCCCTGGACAACCATTCATTTCCAACTTCTCTCCTGGAAAAATGCCACACATCACAGAGTTCCCACCCTCCTTCCTTATTATCTCTATTGCTGTCCTATGCCTGCTAATCAGATCTTCACTCCTATGTCTGCCAACATCATTGCCTCCTGCACTGAGGCAGATAATAGGATTGCTCCCATTACTTTTCATGATGTAATCTAGATGGCTAACAATATCCTCCATCCCAGACCCAGGAAAACATACCCTCTGCCTCCTCTTCCTATCTCTAAGACAAAAGGCCCTATCCATAAATTTAACCTGACTGTCCCCAACTAAAACAATGTTCCTACATTCACTGGCAGAGTTCATTGTGACATTCTCGATGGTCTGCATTGGGATGGCCTTCATTGGAATGGTCTTCATTGGGGTTTCAAGGGATGTCGACTCTCATCTTTCACTGCTTCCTTGGTGCTCGTTGTGATCTTCCCAGCAGACAACCCACATTCGTAGGGTATTACAGAAAATGGGTTTGAAGTTTCAGAGTAGTCTTCTGGTTCTTCATTGCTTCTGCCACTCCATCTGTCTTCTTGATCCTTAGCTTTACTCTGTGTTGCCCAGCCACTGTCCAGGTTCCCCTCCTGACCTGAGGACTCACAACAGGAGGATTACTACGAATCCTCTTGCTTTCCTCCGTCAATCACTGTATTTCGAGCTTAGCTACTCTAAGCTCCTCCGTAAGTTGCTGGTAAAGTTGTTCAAAGGAGGACATCTTGGTTCAGATTCACAGACAGTACACTAGACACGTCCCCATTGATGTGAGCCCTGTCTTGGCTAGATATTTTTAGTACGTTATTTACAGTCCATTTAGTTATTCCTATTTTCCATTTTTACACCTCAATCATGTCCTCCCTATTTCTACGCCCTTCTAGAGAGTGCAACTTCAGGGCCCTCAGTCTATCTTCATAGGAAAGATTTCTGATACATGGGATCAACTTTGAAAACCCCCTTTGTATGTTTTCCAGCACATTAATACCCATTCTGTAATACGGCGACCAGAACTGTGCTGCATAATCTAAATGAGGTCTAACCAACAATATATGGAGTTGAAGAACAGCCTGAGGACTTCTGTTATTCACACTTCTTGATGTGAAGCCAAGAATTCTATTCGCTTTATTTCGAACACATACGCATTTTTGTGTATGTTTTTTTTATTACTGCTTACTAGAGCTCCTAAATCTTTTTTGCAATCAGTGATATTAAGATCTACATCATTTAGTTCCTAAATGTCATGGTAATTTACCTTTCCAGCACTTAGAACTTTGCCTTTTGTCTATTTTAAACTGCATCTGCCACTTCTCCGACCACTGTTGCAATCTATTCAGATCTTCCTGAAGCGCTTTAGTGTCCTCGTCAGAATGAATTCGATGGCCTATTGTAGTGTCATCAGCAAACTTGCTTATGTCACTATTTATACCCTCATTTATGTCGTTTATGTAAACTGTGAACAACAAGGAGCCCAACACTAACGCCTGTGGAACACCGCTTGTGACGTGCCCCCACTCTGATTTCTCCCCGTTTATGCAAATTCTCTGTTGCCTATCTGTCAGTCATGCCTCTATCCAGGAAAAAAATTCTCTTCCTATTCCATGTGCCTCAACTTTCCTCGATAGTCATTACCACGATCTACCTCCTCAAATACCTTAGTGAAGAAAACTGGTAAATTCATAATGCAGGAACGCCCCTTTGTAAAACCATGCTGAAATTCATTAGTAAATTTATGTCTTTCAAGGTGACTTCGAATAGCCATGGAAATTATTGATTTCATCAATTCTTCCACAATGGAGGTTAGGCTTTTTGGTCTATAGTTCGAAGCTAAGGACCTTTCTCCTGCTTTGACATTTTCCACTTGTCAGGTACTATGCAAGTATGTAGAGATATGTTGAATAGACTAGCCAAAGGTTCGCTAAGTTTCTCCTTACATTCCTTTAAAACTCTTGTGAACAGTTCATCAGGGCCTGGAGTTTTATTAGGTTTAAATTTACCTATTTGTTCAAGAACCATGTCACTAGTGACTTGGATCCTACATAACTTATTTTCGTCCTGTTCTACATAATTTATTACTTCTGAATTTTCACTAGTATCTTCCTGCATAAAAACTAGGAGGAAATAAATGTTAAAAATTCTACACATTTTTTTATCACTGTCTATGAGCTGACCCGAATAGCATTTGAGTGGACCTATCTTGTCTCTAATCCTACTCGTATATATCTGGGTTAAGCTTTGAATCCCTTGTGATTTTAACCTCAATCTCTTTTTTATTTTCTTATTCTCCTTTTTCTCTTTTTAATTTAACTTTTAATTTTAACTGCCTCTCTCCCACTCTGATTCGTCTGTAAATGTCTCTCTTTTGACCAGTGAGATGTTTAAATCTATTGTTTATCCATTTAATATCATTTTTATTTGATTTAATTTCCCTATTTGGACATAAGAAGTCTGGCCAGCTAGAACTATGCTTTGAAAAATGTCATATCAGCAACCATTGCTACCTACCTGACCCATAGTCAGGTCATTCCAGTTCAACCTACCCAGGTAATTTCTCAGTCCTATGAAATCGGTCAGGTGGAGGTTAGGGACATTGACTTGATTGTAGTTATTAAGGTAATTCCATAATATATTGAATCTAAGTGATCTGTGATCGATTTTCCCAAGCTCAAGATTATTAATTAGTGATTCCTTGTTGACGAAAACCAAGGCAAGCAGGTTATTTCCTCTGGTTGGTTCTGTCACAAACTATTTTAAAAAGCAATCCTGGATCGTAAGTCGCTAGACTCATGTCCATAAAACTAGCACCAGCTGTGTTGAACATGTTCAACGAGCACTAGCACCCGCTGTCTTGGCTTCAGGCTGATGCTTACCATAACTCCCAAGTTCTTTCCGCATTCTGTATGGCCAAGTTCTGCATTATATATTTTATAAGTGCTTCAAAACTGCATTTATCTACATTGAAATGCACCTACCACTTTTCTGATCACAGCATGAGCTTGTCTAAATTCTCCTGAAGTTCAGTGGTATCTTCCTTTGAGTCAGTTATCTTGCCTATTTTCGTGTAGGCTGTAAATTTACTCATATTACTTGTTATTCCCTCATGAAGGTCATTAATGTATATGATGAACAACAATGGGCCTAAAACTGATCCTTGTGGGAGACCACCTGTGACTACTCCCCGACACTGCTTTCACCCTGCAGATTGCTTCCTGTTGGTCAGACACGCCTCGATCCGTGACAGGGCTTTTCCCCGAATATCATGAGCTGCCACTTTCTTTAACAGTCTCCTGTTTGGTACTCTGTCAAAAGCTTTACTAAAATCCAAATAAACAATATCATCTTTATCATCATCAGTTGCCTCAAAAGCTTTACCGAAGAAAGTCAGTAAATTAGTAATGCAGGAAGGGCCCCTCATGAATCCATGCTGAGTATCATAAATCAAATTGTGCTTATCCAGACGGCTTCTTATAAGAACATAAAAACATAAGAAAAAGGAACACTGCAGCAGGCCTACTGGTCCATGCGAGGCAGGTCCAAGTCTCCTACCGGCTAAGCCAATGCCCCAACCTAGTCAGGGCAGGTCACATTCACTTAAGGAAGGAACACGGCAACTGACCTAGTAGCACAAGCTAGTCAGGTCCAACTCACACCCACCCACACCCACTCATGTATTTATCCAACCTATTTTTAAAACTACACAACGTTTTAGCCTCTATCACTGTACTTGGGAGTTTGTTCCACTCATCCACAACTCTATTACCAAACCAGTGCTTTCCTATATCCTTCCTGAATCTGAATTTTTCCAACTTAAAACCATTGCTACGAGTCCTGTCTAGGCTAGATATTTTCAGCACGTTATTTACATCCCCTTTATTTATTCCTGTCTTCCATTTATACACCTCAATCATATCCCCCCTAATTCTACGCCTTTCTAGAGAGTGCAGATTCAGGGCCCTTAGTCTATCCTCATAGGGAAGATTTCTGATACATGAGATCAACTTTGTCATCCTCCTTTGTATGTTTTCCAGAGCAAGTGACTCTAGTAATTTGCTTTCTAATATTAATTTGTATAAACAAGCGGACCTTAAGAAGTGGTAAGTGATTTATTGAGAGAAGGAGAGGACTGTAGCAGCCATCACACCACACCCTGGGGCCTTGTTTGCTGAACATGGTGCAAGGGATTGGGAGAGGGAGGGGAAGGAGGGAGGGGAAGGAGGGTGGGGAGGGAGGGAGGGAAAGGAGGGAGGGGAGGGAGGGAGGGAAAGGAGGGAGGGGACGGAGGGAGGGGAAGGAGTGAGGGGATGGAGGGAGGGGAAGGAGGGAGGATAGAGGGAAGGAGGGAGGGTAAGGAGGGAGGGAGAACCAAAACAACTCTTGACGCTGACCTTAGAAGTTATTTCCGGTCATACAGGTTCGTGGAAGTGATGGTATTGCTGACGTCACGTGTTGCTAGCTGGGAGGGAGTGGGTGAAAGTGGGGGTGATTGGTAAGGGATGGAATAAGGGGGTGAATGAGGGATTTGGGGAGGGGGGTCAAGACAATGAAGCAGAAAGCTCTCTCCTCACCCTCCAGCCTCTCTACCTCACCTGGCCTTTATGAACCACTGACCAGATCACAGACTACAGTATTGGATCATGCTATAGGCCACGTCTAGTAACGATCACTAGACCAACTATTTTTCCATCATCTAGCACAAGCTCCAGGTACCCCATCAATAGTGATCAGAAAATCTATTCAGTAATGATGAGAATATTCTTAAATAACGCATAGTGAACACAGCTTTATGATCACAAACCATGCCAGGCAGCAACAAGATGCGCGCCAGCTGTCAGCCTGAGAGAGTCTGGCTAGACAGAACGACTCCACAAACGAGGCCAACAAACCATCTGACCCCCTATAGGAGTACAGACGACACACAGAGCTGGTCACACACCCCCACCCATCATTCAACTTTTGTGCACTACCATTAGATGGCTCTGGCAATCTGGGAAAAAATGATTATGGTTAGTCTTGTGTGTGTTGAGTAATAGCACAGTGAAGGAGGTAAGCTGCTGTGTTATGTGCACTGTGCACCAGACCACGTGCACTGTGCACCAGACCACGTGCACTGTACACCAGACCACGTGCACTGTGCACCAAACCACGACCACATGCACCATGTACTAGATCACGTGCACCGTGCACCAGATCATGTGCAATGTGAGCAGACTGATGTTGTAGTAGCCAGGCTTAGGCTTGGCTGCTGCCGCTGCTGCCACTGTTGCCGCTGCTGCCGCTGCTGCCGCTGCTGCCGCTGTTGCCGCTGCTGCCGCTGCTGCCGCTGTTGCCGCTTCTGCCGCTGCTGCCGCTGCTGCCGCTGTTGCCGCTGCTGCCGCTGCTGCCGCTGTTGCCGCTTCTGCCGCTGCTGCTGCTGCTGCCGCTGCTGCTGCTGCCGCTGCTGCTGCAGCATCGCCTTTAGGCAGTATTCCGGGAAGAAAGTTATTTGCCACCTCTTCAGCTGTTCAGTGTGCTGTAACCTCTAACCTCCTGTATTACCTTACAAAATTCTGCTTACAGTCATTCATGTGTCTGTTTTTACTGGTACAAGACACGTGTGTGATGATACATCAATGTCTGTTATGTTCTTACTGGTACAAGACACGTGTGTGATGATACATCAGTGTCTGTTATGTTCTTACTGGTACAAGACACGTGTGTGATGATACATCAGTGTCTGTTATGTTCTTACTGGTACAAGACACGTGTGTGATGATACATCAGTGTCTGTTATGTTCTTACTGGTACAAGACACGTGTGTGATGATACATCAGTGTCTGTTATGTTCTTACTGGTACAAGACACGTGTGTGATGATACATCAGTGTCTGTTATGTTCTTACTGGTACAAGACACGTGTGTGATGATACATCAGTGTCTGTTATGTTCTTACTGGTACAAGACACGTGTGTGATGATACATCAGTGTCTGTTATGTTCTTACTGGTACAAGACACGTGTGTGATGATACATCAGTGTCTGTTATGTTCTTACTGGTACAAGACACGTGTGTGATGATACATCAGTGTCTGTTATGTTCTTACTGGTACAAGACACGTGTGTGATGATACATCAGTGTCTGTTATGTTCTTACTGGTACAAGACACGTGTGTGATGATACATCAGTGTCTGTTATGTTCTTACTGGTACAAGACACGTGTGTGATGATACATCAGTGTGTGGTACATGAAGGTCATAGGCTCCTCATAAAGAACCTGAGGCTGCCCTCTCCTTCCTTGGATCAAACATGATTACCTACCATTCCCCAAAAGCTGTATGGCCCCTACGTGTTTATTGTATCCCCGTAAACATAATAATAATAATAATAATAATAATAATAATAAATGAAAGAAAGTGGCAGTTGTCACATTTACTTTCTGTTGTTTTGGGAGTTTCTGGAGAGATGTTGCAAAGGTTGGTGGACGACTTTGGAAGTGTAATAGAAGGAAATTAAAAGTAAACATAGGAAAGGTGATGAGGGTAACAAAAAAAAAAAAAAGGCAATGAAAGAAATTGGAGGGGGGAGCAGAAGGAAGTGATGGTTCGATATTTGGAAGTAAACTTTCGTTTGTTTGTTTTAAAGAACGGGTGAACCATGAATTAGAGAGCAAAAAAAAAAGGAGTGGTGCTTTGAGGAGTTGTGGAAAGGAATTTTTCCCTGACCCAAGCCAATACTCTGGAGTTTTTTAAACCCTACCCTGGCGTGATCTAAAACCGAGGCGCTGTATTTCAAGCGATCAACCCCAAAGTATGACATGCTGCACACTAAACCCATCTCCACCAACCATACCAAATCTAGTGGATGTTCGCCCCAAACCGTATGCCTTGTTCCCAGTAACTCCCTAATCCCCCTGCAATAGTACGCATTTCCGGCAGTTTCAGTAGTCCCCACCCGGCACATGTGCGTGAAGGCAGGCCCAGGGCACCTGGGGACACTTCCTTCATGTTCCTTTTCCATCTTTACCTTGCCCCCCCCCCCCAAAACCCTGAAACTGGCCCCCCTCGCAATGCAGCCCAAATTTAAATTTACTTCCTTTGCTAGGCACCACTGACTTCTTAGTCACGCTTAGCCTTCAGGGTTAGCAAGTGTATACGGTAACATTTAGGAGTATCCTGTGTTATTCCCTACGCCCACTTAGAGCACCACCCCTGCAAAAACCCCCAATTCGCACCACCCCGCAGTCCCACCACTGCAGCACCACCCATCTCCCCCCCTCCTCCCCTTGAATTAAGAGCCTTGAGAGAATCTTTTTTTATACCAGATTGTTATGATGATCTCTTTCCCTACACTGGGAAGTTGTTCATGGATTCCTTTGTAAACTTATGTACCCCTCCTCTGAATGTGTTGAATGCTGGAGTGGGAGCGCCACCCATGGTGTGGCTGGAGGACACTGCAAGTCGACCTTTGTGGTGTGGTCTATTTTTTTTGCTTAAGGGCATCACCGATCACCTTCAAGCACCCTTGAACCCCCTTCACTGGGCTACACGTTAACCACTGACGCACCCTCCCTTATAAAGTCAACACTGACGCACCAACCCGATAAAGTCAAACCCCTGAGCACAAAAATGATAAACTCAACCCCTGAGGCACCAACATGGGGACGTCCCATTGAAGCATCAATGGTGCGTTCTACACCCCATTCTCGACTTTTTAGGAGTGCAGATTCGGGCCCCTTTAGTTATCTATAGGGAAGATTTTGAACTGGGATAACTTTGTCTTCTCCCTTTTTTGTTTTCCCGTGCTTTTATATCCTTCTGTAATACGGTGACCGGCTGTGCAGCATAAACTAAATGAGGCCCAACAACAATATTAGGTTGAAAAAACAAAAACTGAGGACTCCTGTTATTTATTTTTTGATATAAGCCCGAATTTGTTTATTTTATTGCGAAAAACCGTTGGCTTTGTTTTTATTATGAACCCGGCTCCTGAATCTTTTTCGCAAAAAAGGATATTAAAAATCACATATTTGTTTTTAAGTGTCAGGTTATTTACCTTTCCAACCCTTAGAACTTGGATTTGTCGTATAAAGCATCTGCATTTTCAGATCACTGTTCCCAAATTTTTCGATCTTTCCCCGCGCTCTGTGTCCCCGCAGAAAAGAAATTTAAAAAATAAGAACATGAACGAGGAACACTGCAGAAGGCCTATGGCCCTGCGGGGCAGGCCAAGGTTTTACCCGGTTAAACCAAAGAAAAAACCTAGTCAGGTGGTCACTTGACTTAAAGGGGGAAAACGGCAACCCCCTGGTAGACAAGCTATGGGCTAACTCCCCACCCACATCCATCATGTATTTATCAACCCTTTTTTAAAACTACAAAAGTTCTGGCCCCTTTAACGGTCTTGGGGTTTTTTTCAATATCCACAAATCTATTACCAAACCCCGTATTTCCCATATCCTTCCTGAATCTGAAATTTTTCAACTTAAAACATTTTCTGCGGTCCGTCTAGGTAGTTTTTTTTGCACCATTTTAATCCCTTTTTTTTTCCCGTCTTCCTTTACATCAATATATCCCCCAATTTACGTCTTTTTGGGAGTGCAGATTCGGGCTCGTTTCTCATGGGGAAGGTTCGATACATGGGGTAACTTTGTCATCTCCCTTTTTACTTTTCCAGGAATTTTATCCCTTCTGTAAAAGGGACCCAAAAAAATGCAGCTTATCTAATGAGCCTAAAAAGGATGTTAGAGTTGAAGAACCCCTGGGACCCTATTATTTATGTTCTTTATTGAAGCCAAGGTTCTATTAGGGGTTTTTTGCGAAATTTGACTGTTGTCTTGGGTTTTAGATTCTGCTAACGAAAAACCCAAATCTTTTTGCAATTTCCCTAAAATTTAAGATCTAATTATTTTGTTTTATGTGGATGGTTTTGTCCCCGCAACATTTGAACTTTGCATTTGTCTATATTAAAAATGCTTTTGCCACTTCTCCGCCCCGATCAGTCTATTCAAATCTTCCCGGAGGTGATTTCCTGTCAGAAGAATTTTTGACGGCTATTTTGGTGTCAACGGCAAAAATTGCGATGTCGCTCTTTATGCCCTCATTCTATGTCGTTTATGTAGATTGTGAACAGCAGGGGGCCCAACACTGACCCCTGTGGAACACCGCTCGTGACACTTCCCCACTCTGATTTCTCCCCATTTATGCAAACCTCTGCTGCCTATTTGTCAACCATGCCTCTATCCAGGAAAAAATTTCTCCTCCTATTCCATGTGCTTTAATTTTCCTCAATAGTCTCTGATGTGGGACCCTGTCAAAAGCCTTACTGCAGTCCATATACACAATATCATATTCATTACCATGATCTACCTCCTCAAATACCTTAGTGAAAAAAGTTAATAAATTCGTAAGGCAGGAACGCCCTTTGTAAAACCATGCTGAGATTCGTTGATTAATTTAGCTTTTCAAGGTGGCTACGAACTGCCTCGGCAATTATTGATTCCATAAATTTTCCCACTATGGAGGTTAGGCTTATTGGTCTATAGTTCGAAGCTAAGGACCTGTCACCTGTTTTTTGAAAATAGGTATCACATTTGCCATTTTCCACTTATCTGGCACCATGCCAGTTTGTAGTGATATGTTGAAAAGATTAGCCAAAGGTGTGCTAAGCTCCTCTTTACATTCCTTTAGAACCCTTGCATACAGTTCATCAGGCCTGGGGATTTGTTAGGTTTTAATTTATCTATTTGCCTAAGGACCATGTCACTTGTGACCCTAATAGTGCACAGTTTATTATCGTCCTGTTCTACATAATTTATCATTACTGGAATATCGCTGGTATCCTCCTGTGTAAAAACTGAGAGGAAGTATGTGTTAAAAATTCTACACATTCCTTATCACTGTCAGTGAGCTGACCGAGGAACTTTTGAGTGGGCCTATCTTGTCCCTGATCTTACTTCTGTATACCTGAAAGAATCCTTTGGGTTAGTCTTCGATTCTCTTGCAACTTTAACCTCATAATCTCTTTTTGCTTTTCCAATTCCCTTTTTTATTTCTCTCTTTAACTGAATATATCGATTTCTCAATTGCCCCTCTCCTCTTTTGATTTGCCTATATATGCCTCTCTTTTGACCAATCAGATATTTTAATCTATTGTTCATCCATTTAGGATCATTTTTGTTTGATCTGATTTCCCTATTTGGAACATAATTTGACTGAGCAGCTAGAACTATGCCTGGAAAGCATCATATCGGCAACCATCACCACCTACCTGACCCTTTAGTCAGGTCATTCCAGTTCAGCCCACCTAAGAAATTTTTCAGTCCTATGAAATCAGCCAAGCGAAAGTCAGGGACGGAGACTTGTTTTGCCTTTAAATTGGGGGAATTCCATGATATATTAAAACTGAGTGATTTGTGATCACTTTCCCCAAGCTCATCATTAACCTCAAGATTATTAATTAGGTTTCCCTACTGGCAAGAACCAAGTCAAGGAGGTTATTCCCCTAGTTGGCTCTGTCACAAACTGTTTTAAAAAACAATCCGGGATCGTATCAAGAAAGTCACCTGACTCTAAATTTCCTGTCAAATTGCTCCAGTCAATCTGTCTATAGTTGAAATCTCCCATTAGCACAACATTTTCGTATGTAGATGCCTTACGAATTTCGTCCCATAGAAGTTTACTGAAACTCCCTATCAAGATTTGGGGCCCTGTAAATCACACCCAAAATTAGTTTTTCTCGCCCTCGAGAAGCTGTAACCAAACAGATTCAGTGGCTGACGCTTCTAATTTAATATCTTGTCTAACACAACAATTTAAATTGTCTCTGACATACATCGCTACTCCACCACCTTTCCTGTTGACCCTGTCAGTGTGGAATAATTTATAGCCTTGTATGTGACATTCAGAGGGCATCTCTCTATCTTTCAGATTGAGCCAGGTCTCTGTTATTTGCAATAATATCTATGTTTCCTGCACTTGCAATTAATCTTAGCTCATCTATCTATTTCTTACACTCCTGCTATTAGTAAGAAAACCCTTAAGGGAGCTGTCCCTTGCTGCCCTCTGCTGTCCCCCTTTGTTTTGCTGACCTGATCTATTGTCTTTATTATAACTTCAGCTGAATGCCTTTTATACATTTACTGTTTTCCAACCCTAGTGTTGCAACCTGCTTGTTTCCCACACACACCCATACCTCTATCTTCCATCAGTTTAAAATCATAGGCCATTTCACCAATGGCCTTCTCAATCGAGTCTGCAAGTGCTACCCCCCCGCCCCAGAGAGATGTACCCCATCCCTTGCATACATATCATGTTTGCCATAAAAGTTGTTCCAGTTGCAATGAATGGGATTGCAAGTTCCTTGCAGTATCTGTTAGCCAGCAATTTTACACCAATTGCCTAGCAACCATCTTTTTCCTACTCCCTTCTAGGCAAGATGCTACATATGATTGGGTCCCTCCCTTTACTTAATGAATCTATAGCTGACCTGTACTTATCTAGCAGCTCTTCTCTCCTACCCTTCCCAAATATCATTTCCACCAGCACTGAGACAGTAATGGGCTGCTCCCTTTTACCTGACATGATATTATCCAGCTTTTTACAATGTCCCCAACACCAGCTCCAGGGAAGCACACCCTCTATCCCCCCCATCTTTTATTCCTATTACAAAAGCACGGTCAATGTATCTTACTGAGAGTCACCAACCACAAGAATGCGTTACCTCCATTAGCGGGGGCAGTAGTACCCTTACCTTCACTGGCCACTGAAGTACATTCATCCTGAAGAACAGAGAAGCGATTTCCTACCTTCAGATCTTCACTCTTAACTTTCCTTACTCTGATGCGCCTTCCATTACTGTGGAACTACTCGCCACTTTTAGCAGGTGCTGGGCTGCACCTCACTGCTGGTAGCCGTTTGCTGCCTCCCCAACTACAGCCTCCTCACAGCGAGAGACAGACTGCACCTCGCTGGTAGAAGCCTCATTCCCCACAACTCCAGCCACCTCACACTCTCTCCCAGACCCATTGAGGTGGACCTTCAGCCTCCTAATCTCCTCCTGGAGAAGCAAGACCTCCTCCTTCAACTCTCCAACCTCAATTTTTAAAACACTGCAGAAGCAAGCCATGCTTTGTAACCGTCCACACTAATCCCCAAAGCAGCTCAGGGTCATCGGCAAACTTGCTTATATCGCTATTTATACCCTAATCTATGTCGTTTATGTAAATTGTGAACAACATAAGGCCCAACACCGACCCCCTGTGGAACACCGCTTGTGGCACTCCCCCATACTGATTTCTCCCCGTTTATGCAAACTCTCTGTTGCCTATTTGTCAGCCACGCCTCTCTCCAGGAAAAAAAGTCTCCTATTCCGTGTGCCTCGACTTTCCTCAATAGCCTACGATGTCCATATACACAATATGATACTCATTACCATGATCTACCTCCATAAATACTCTAGTGAAAAAAAATGGTAAGTTCGTATGGCAGGAACGTCCTTTTGTAAAACCATGCTGAGATTCAATAATCAATTAATGTTTTTCAAGGTAGCTTCGAACAGCTTCGGCAGTTATTGATTCCATCAATTTTCCTGCTACAGAGGTTAGGCTTATTGGTCTATTATTCGAAGCTAAGGACCTTCAAGGGTGATGAACGAATTACATCTTCACATCTCTACTGCTTCTGCTAACTTTTTTGTACTCGTTGTGCAAGACAGGTATACAATACCGACAAGATGAAAGTTAAGACACTTGTGCAACATCTGGTTATCTTTATTGTAGACGTTTCGCCAACCAGTGGCTTTATCAATACAGATTCTTGGACATAAATGGAAAACAGAAGAACTATATACAAAAGATGAGGTAATCAGTCCCTCAGCCTTGGAGGTGGTGTTTACAGCACCATGGTATCGTGGTAATATCTGAGGTTTTCAGCCCTCGTGCTGCATCCTGTTTGTTGCCCACACACACCCATACCTCTATCCTCCATCAGTTTAAAAACGTAGACAAGTCAGTAATGGCCCCCTTGATCGAATTAACTAATGCTATCACTCCTGCCCTTGAGAGATGTACATCATCCCTGTATCAGTCATCAAGACTCCTGTATCAACCATCATGGCTTCTGTATCAGCCATCAGGACTCCCGTATCAGTCATGAAGACTCCTGTATCAACCATCATGGCTTCTGTATCAGCCATCAGGACTCCCGTATCAGTCATGAAGACTCCTGTATCAACCATCATGGCTTCTGTATCAGCCATCAGGACTCCCGTATCAGTCATGAAGACTCCTGTATCAACCATCATGGCTTCTGTATCAGCCATCAGGACTCCCGTATCAGTCATGAAGACTCCTGTATCAACCATCATGGCTTCTGTATCAGCCATCATGGCTCCTGTATCAGTCATGAAGACTCCTTTTCTTATGTTGCACTGGTTGAACCATTTATATCAGGCGCTAGACCCGTGTGGGTCATTCAATGGTAGGAGTGTTGGAATCTCAGTCCTCGTTCTCTATGTACGTAGACTAGTATCGTAGGCAGGACACAGTAGCTTTACCAGTTTCTTGTACAAGATCACCTTGTACAAGATCACCTTGTACAAGGTCACCTAGAGACAACACTATTACATCCTCCTCCCTGCTACTGATGTCCCTCCTAGCACTCTTGCATCAGGTGTTATATTATCCAATAATGTAACACTTGAGGCTGGGAGTAAAGTAAACTCACAGTGTATAGAATATACACACCTTTCCATTAGAGATACGCATTTCTCCATATATACAGAATGGATGATACCTCTCCATGTACGTACTCTGAGAGATACATATTTCTGGATGCATATTTCCTGAGATATTTGTCTTCGAGGTGTATATACACTCCTGCTTCGGAGGACACTCCATAAGCACCAAGATTTTCCTGGCAACTTGCCATACTTGACCTGACTTAACCATGCCACATATAAACAAAATAATGTAGATCTTAATACTACTGATTGCGAAAAGGATTTGGGAGTTCTGGTTAGCAGTAATCTAAAACCAAGACAACAGTGCATAAGTGTTCGCAATAAAGCGAACAGAATCCTTGGGTTCATATCAAGAAGTATAAATAATAGAAGTCCTCAGGTTGTTCTTCAACTCTATATATCCTTGGTTAGACCTCATTTAGATTATGCTGCACAGTTCTGGTCACTGTATTACAGAATGGATATAAATGCACTGGAAAACGTACAAAGGAGGATGACAAAGTTGATCCCATGTATCAGAAATCTTCCCTTTAAAGACAGACTGAGGGCCTTGAATCTGCATTCTCTAGAAAGGCGTAGAATGGCAATATAGGAAAGCACTGGTCTGGTAATAGAGTTGTGGATGAGTGGAACAAACTCCCGAGTACCGCCATAGAAGCTAAAACATTGTGTAATTTTAAAAGTAGGTTAGATAAATACATGAATAGGTGTGGGTGGGTGTGAGTTGACTTGACTAGCTTGCGGTGATAGGTCTGATGTATGTATAATGTTCGCCAAGACCGTAGTCCTGGCACTGGTCTCAATCTTACGATGACCCGTCTCTGGCTTCCGATTGAGAAAGGTTTCTACAATGATGCGACGTATGCTGCTCAAGCACTCTTCTGGTCAGTTCAACTGGTGCATCTCATAAGCGACAACACCATATGTACTCCTAACTATGGACACTAGCGAGGAGGAGGATATGTCGTTATCACAGGTAACAGCTTGTCTGGTTCGTTGAATGTTGTCCATCATCCTGGGGGTAGTGTGGAATGTTGTCTATCATCCTAGGTGTGTAGAGTGGAGTGTTGTCCATGTCCTGGTGGTAGATGAGTGTTGTCCATCATTCTGGTGGTGAGTTGATTGTTGTCTATCATCTAGGTGGTAGAGTTGATGTTGTCCGATCATCCTGGTGGTAGAGTTGTATGTTGTCCATATCCTGGTGGTAGTGTGATTGTTGTCCATCATCCTGGTGGTAGAGTGGGATTGTTGTCCTTTCATCTGGTGGTAGAGTGATTGTTGTCCATCATCCTGGTGGTTAGAGTTGAATGTTGTCTTCAATCCTGGTGGTAGAGTTGATTGTTGTCCATCATCCTGGTGGTAGAGTTGATTGTTGTCCATCATCCTGGTGGTAGAGTTGAATGTTGTCCATCATCCTGGTGGTAGAGTTGATTGTTGGTCCATTCATCCTGGTGTAGAGTTGATTGTTGTCCATCCATCCTGGTGGTTGAGTTGATAGTTGTCCATCATCCTGGTGGGTAGAGTTGAATGTGGTCTATCATCCTGGTGGGTAGAGTTGAGTGTTTGTCCATCATCCTGGTCGGTAGAGTTGTTTGTTGTCATCTCCTGGTGGTAGAGTTGATTGTTGTCCATCATCCTTGTGGTAGAGGTTGAATGTGTGTCCATCATCACTGGGGGTAGAGTTGATTTGTTGTCCTTCATCCCTGGTGGATAGAGTTGATTTGTTGTCCTTCATCCTGGTGGTAGAGTTGAATGTTGTCCATCATCTGGTGGTTAAGAGTTGTTTGTTGTCCATATCGGTGGTGAGTTGTTGTTGTCCATCATTCTGGTGGTAGAGTTGATGTTGTCCATCATCATGTGGTAGAGTTGATTGTTGTCCAATTCATCCTGGTGGTTAGTGTTGATTGTTGTCATCATCTGGTGGTAGAGTTGATTGTTGTCATCATCCTGGTGGGATAGAGTTGATTGTTGTCCATAATCTAGGTGGTAGAGTTGAGGGTTGCCTATTCCTGGTGGTAGAGTTGAGTGTTGTCCATCACCTTGGTGGTAGAGTTGAATGTTGTCTATCATCCTGGTGGTTAGAGTGAATGTTGTCCATCATCCTGTGGTAGAGTTGAATTGTTGTCCATCATCCTGGTGGGTAGAGTGAATGTTGTCCATCATCCTGGTGGTTAGAGTTGAATGTTGACAATCATCCTGGCTGGTGAGTTGAGTGTTGTCCATATCCTGGTGGTAGAGTGAAAATCGTTGTCTATCATCCTGGTGGGTAGAGTTGAATGTTGTCTTTCTCCTGGTGTAGAGTTGAGTGTTGTCCATCATCCTGGTGTAGGTTTGGAGTGTTGTTCTCATCCTGGTGTTGAGTTGAATGTTTTGTCCTCATCCTGGTTGGTAGAGTTGAATGTTGTTCCATCATCCTAGGTGGTAGAGTTGAATGTTGTCCTGCATCTGGTGGTAGAGTTGAATGTTGTCCATCATCGGTGTAGAGTTGAGTGTTGTCCATCATCATGGTGGTAGGTTGAATGTTGTCTATCTTCCTGGTGGTAGAGTTTGAATGTTGTCTATCATCCTTTGGTGGTAGAGTTGAGTGTTGTCCATCATCCTGGTGGTAGAGTTGAGTTTTGTTTAATCCATCCTGGTGGTAGAGTTTGATGTTGCTATCATCCTGGTGGTAGAGTTGAATGTTGTCCATCATCCTGGTGTTAGAGTTGTGTGTTGTTATTCATCTGGTGGTAGAGTTGAGTGTTGTCTATCAACCTGTGTAGGTTGAATGTTGTCCATCATACTGGTGGTAGAGTTGAGTGTTGTGCATCATCCTGGTGGTAGAGTTGAGTGTTGTTTCTATCATTCCTGGTGGTAGATCGAGTTGAAATGTTGTCCATCATCCTGTTGGTAGAGTTGAGTGTTGTCCATAATCCTGGTGGCGTTAGAGTTGAATGTTGTCATCATCCTGGAGGTAGTGTGAATGTTGTCCATCATCCTGGTGGTTGAGTTGAGTGTTGTTCATCATCCTGGTGCTGGTAGAGTTGAATGTGGTCATCATCCTGGTGGTTGAGTTGAGTGTTGTATATCTCCATCAGCCTGTGGTAGAGTTGAGTGTTGTCCATCATCCCAGGTGTTAGAGTTGCGTGTGTCCATCTTCTGGTGGTTGAGTTGAGTGTTGTCCATCATCCTGGTGAAGGTTGAGTGTTGTCCATCATCTGGGTGGTAGAGTTGGAAGTGTCTCGTCCATCATCCTGGTTGGTAGAGTTGAGTGTTGTCCTCATCCTTGTGGCTGAGTTGAGTTGTTGTCCATCATCCTGGTGGTAGAGTTGGTGTTGTCCATCATCCTGGTGGCTAGAGTTGAGTGTTGTCCATCATCTGGTGGTTGAGTTGGTGTTGTCTATCAGCCTGGTGTAGAGATTGAGTGTTGTCCATAATCCTGGTGGTAGAAGTTTGAGTGTTGTCCATAATCCTGGTGTGGTAGAGTTGAGTGTGTCCATATCCTGTGGTAGAGTTGGGTGTTTGTTCATCATCTGGTGGAGAGTTGATGTTGTCCATCATCCTGGTGGTAGAGTTGAATGTTGTCCTTCATCCTGGTGGTAGAGTTGATTGTTGTCCATCATCTGGTGGTAGAGTTGAAGTGTTGTCCATCATCCTGGTGGTAGAGTTGAGTGTTGTCCATCATTGGTGGTAGAGTGAGTGTTGTCTTCATCCTGGTAGGTAGGTTGAGTGTTGTCCATCATCCTGGTGGTAGAGTGAGTTGTTGTCCATCATCCTGGTGGTAGAGTTGAGTGTTGTCCATCATCTGGTGGTAGAGTTGGAACGTGTTGTCCACACTACGGTGTGCAGATCGTCACATAGCTGAGGAAGCTGTGTACCACTTTGCATAGGGAAGGCTCAACAGTTCCTGCATAAGGATGTGATTTACAGGGTAGGACTGTGCACACCTCCTTGTGGCGTACCGTTTTCCAGGGTTTTAAGGGAAGTGTAGTGTCCCTGAAAGCTGACACAGGCCTGCCTGCCCTAAGGTAGGGACTTGTCCAGGCCTGGAGGCGTCCTTTTGATTCCCTTCCGAGCTAGTATGCAAGAATTGCATGTGGGAATGGCTAGCTCAAAGCTTTCAAGGTCGAGGTAGACGACGATACTAGGTTTTTTGTTACTTTCAGCAATCTGGCTTTGTTGAGTGGTTTTGCAATCTGCTGTTACCACTCCTTTGGTGATGCCTATTATGTGATGATGTGAGGGTCCAAGTTTCCATTGATGGCGGTTTATCTCAATACATTCTGCTGTAGGGGATAAGCAGGCTGTCAGCGTTTTTGGGTCTCTTTTCCTGCCTGGGGGTCCTTGGGCTTTGGTTTTGGTTCGTTGGTACCTTTCTGCCTTTGCTGCTGGACTTGATTGGTCTGTACCGTGCTCCCATCTTGTAATGATGGGTCACCGGTACTCGGTACTTGGTTTGGCCTGGGGTTTGCTGGGGTTGGGGTCGGTTAATTATGCCTGATTCTGGCTGGGGGAGGCGGTCGTTAGTGTGACTTGCCGTGAGTGTCCTGACGGCTGCTTCGTTGAGATAAGACGGTCCACGAACCGTAGGTGGTCGGATGGGTCTCTCTTTCTTTTGTTTCGTATGGAGGCGGGCTATTGGTGGGTGGTGTTTGGGTCCGTCTCGAATACACTACTATCTTCTGATCATCCTCTCTTCTCGCACACCTCTCATCAGAAGCTAATCTATTATAGATCCTACATATTCAAGCTAATAAATATATTATAGATACTACTATCTTATAGCTTAATAAATTATATTATCGCTCAATCTCTATTTATCGAAGATAATATACTTATAGATCATACTATCTTAGATAATAATATACTTATCGATACCTCATCTCGTCTCGATATTCATATCTTATAGACACCTGCCTATATTCATAGCTCCTCATATATTATTAGATCAATAAATAGTAATCGATATTTATATTATAGATACTAACTCTAATATAGATATTATATAATTTATCGCAAATAACTATAGTATAGAATTATATATTTGATATCCACTCATTCTCAGCTCCTACTCATCTCATAGATAATAATCTACATTATCGCTAATAATATCAGTCTAGCATCTTTAATCTCATTATTAAGATGCATACTATATTCTCACTCCTAATATATTATAGATAATAAATCTTCTAGATGATAATATATTCTGCTCATCTCTATTTTATAGATAATAATATCATTCTAGGCATCATATCTAGTATAGATATTACTACTCTTATAGATATTATATCATTATAGATATAATCTAATTATAGCTGATCATATATTATAGATAATTATATTATCGATCCTCCTCTCTTCTCGCTAATACCTACTATTATAGATCATAATCTAATAATGATACTAATATAGACTCGCTCTTAACTCTATTATCGCTCATATCTATACATCTATAATATCTCTATCGATCTCTATATTCTGGATAATACTATATTTCAGATAATACTATATTATAGATAATATATACTTCTCGAAATATACTAGTCTCGCATCTTCTATCTTTTCATAGCTAATCTATATTATAGATACAAATATCATCTTCTGATCTATCTATTTCTAGCTAACTCTATCTTATAGATAATAATCATATTTCTAGCTACCTACTCTCATACTCGCACCACATATAGTATCGATATATCTCATTTATAGATACTTATATTCTAGATATATATATTATAGATCATAATCTTTATCGATCCTCATATATTCCGCTCTATATATTCTGATCCATATATATTATAGCATCATCCATATCTTATAGATACTCCCTCTATTCTTCGCATAATTTATCTTATCGATAATCTCAATTTCAAACCTCATCTCTCTTCCGCTACTCCTCAATACATCACAAAAAAATACCCTACACTCTTCACGCAACTCACTCTAATCTAGATACCTCCTCAACTTTATGCTACTACTATCACGTCATGCTCTTTATCTCTCTTGACTCCTCATATTTTTATAGCTGAAACATCTATTATAGATACTAACATCTCTTCTAGCTCACTCCTACTATTCTAGATGATAATATATTATGGATAATCCTATCTTCATCGCTCCTCCTCCTAATTATGATCACTTTCTCATGATAGCTCATACTATATTATCGCTACTCCTATATTACTAGATCTCGGCTACTTCATAGATAAAACTATCTTCTCGCTCACTCCTCTCTTCTTGTAATCCTATCTTTATGTATACATGCTATCTTAAAGCTCTCTATATTTCTAGCTACCTACTCTATAATCGTTCCTCTCTCTTCCTAGCTAATAATATAAGAGATCATTATCTTTTATAGATATCCTCTATTCTCGCTACTAATAGATATCGCTATTATATATTATCGATCCTAATATCTTATAGTTACTAATATATTATAGATACTTACCTCTTCTAGATATACTATAATATCGATCCTCATCTCTTCTGGCAACTCAATATTAAGTCCTCATGCTCTCTTTCATAGCATAATCCTATATTATCGATCTTCTCCTTTATAGATCACTAGACTACTACACTCACAACTGACACAACTCGATCCTCAGCTCATTTCTCGATCTACTATCTACTCGATATCTGTATCATATTACTCGCTCCTCTCTCTACCTTAAGATCATACTCTATTATTGGATATGCTACTCTTCTAGCTAATCATATATAATAGATCCTTCCTCTCAATCTCGCACACACTCATCATAAACGCTACATCCTCTCTTCGAGATATTATACTTTTTATAGATAATAATATATTCTCGCTTACTAATATTTATAGATATTTCTTATTTATAGATACATATCTATTATAGTTACTACTATATAATCGATATTCTATATTATCGATCTCATATATCTACTAGCTAATCATATATTATGGATCATCCCTCTATTATGTTATACTGATATATACACTACAATACTATACTTATAGATTACTCCTATCATTATGCTAAAACTATTTCTAGCTATTTACTCTATTTCATAGATATAATATATTATTTGCTCAAGCTCCTCTTATCGATGAACCTATCTTCTAGCTACTACTCTATTATAGCAATCATATATTATAGATGATATATATTATGGCATCATAATCTCTTCATAGATTGATAATATATTCTAGACTAATTCTACAATGATCGACTAATCATATACTTCATAGATAATCCTATATTCTAGATCTTAGCTCTTCTAGCACCAACACAACACTCACCTAATCTCTTTTCATTGATCCTCCTTCTTCTGTAACATGCTACTATTATCGATCTCATATATTATGCTAATACTATATTCATCGATAATCCTATATTCTAGATCAAAATATATTATAGATAATCATATATTTCTCTGATATAAATATTATACGAATACTACTATCTTCTAGCTAATAATATCTTATAGATAATACATATCGTATAGATATAATATGTATATCGTAATTATATATTCTGCATAATTATCTCTTATAGCTACCTTATCTACTCGCTATAATAGTTGTAGATAATAATCTATTATCGACTCCTAATATATGATAGATCCTAATTTATTCTAGATCTTCTCTATTACTAGATACTCGTCATCTTACTCGATATTAAATATTATCGATAATAATATCTTATAGCTACTCCTCTCTAATAAAAAAACGCTCATCATAACTTATACGTTACCTCCTCTATTTATCGATGCTAATATATTACTAGATAATAATATATTATAGACTACGCCTATAAAAACGATACGCACTATATTTCAATAGCTAATTCTCTCTCATCGACTAATTAACTTACTTATAGATCCATACATATATTTATAGGATCTTATATATTATCGCTCATCATCTATTATTAGTTACTCATCATCTTTATCTATGCTAATATCATTTATCGATACTCATATATTATAGATAATATATAATATCGCTACTTCTCTCATTCTAAGCAACATTATAATTTATAGATAATTATATATTCATAGCTAATAAATATTATAAATATTATATAGTATAGATGATAATATATTATAGATATATATAGATTATAGATAGATAATATATTATAGATAATAATCTATTATGCGATAAAATAAATTATGGATGATAAAATATTATCGATCCTAATTATTCATCGCAGATCCTCATATTATAGATCATATCTCTTCTAGATAATTAGTATATTACTGGAAATTATATATTTATAGATAATACTATCATAACTCGACTCCACTACTCTATGTTTGCTAGATCTTATATATTTTCGATACTAAATCTATTACGATCTCTCTCTTCAAGATCTTCCTCTTTACTCGCTTTTTCTATCTTGTATCGCTAATACTATCTTCTGGCTAATCAGAAATCCACATTTTTTTATTTTAAAAAACAACAAAACAAATATCCGATAATATATAGTATCGACTATTACTATATTTTGTAGATTGATATCTTTCTCGATCCTACTATCTTAATCGCTATAATTATTATAGCTCTCATACTTATAGCTAATAATCATATTATGGATACTCTATAATTATAGCTCAATTATAGCCACCTAACTAATTATGATCACTCCTCTCAATACGCACCTCCTCTCTTCTCGTTCATACTCTCTTATAGATATTCTATATTATAGCTCTCCTCTCTTCTAGATACTACTATATTCTACGCTCATCATATTTTTATAGTTCTAAAGATATTATAGATGACTCAATCTATTCTTCGCTGCTCATGACTCTTCTGATGCTCATCTATGCTAGCTCCTCTATCTGTTCTAGACATTAAATCTACTCGAATAATTCTCTATTCTCGCTCCCCCCACGCCCAAAACCATTCTAGCTCTACCTTATAGATCCTAATATCTTCTAGCTGATACTATATTATTAGATATTCTCACTTCTCGCTAATACCTCTCTCTCGATATTATATATTTTACTAGATCCTCATCTATTATAGATAATAATCTATTTCTTAGATACCATCTCTTCTCGATCACCATATCTATAGATCATATTAAATTCTAAGATAAGATTCTCGCTTATAATCTACATTATCGCTCACTCTATATCATCTCACTCATATGCTTCTGCTCACATCACTACACGCACTCCTATCTATATCAGCTAATTCATATCATTTCTCGCTCCATACTCTCTTTTCTAGCTCATACTCATATTATAGAAATTATATATTCTAGTCTTTATACTAGTACTAGCTCATTACATATATTCATCGATAATCATCATCTTATAGATATTTTTTATTATATATGCTTTTCATCTCTTCTCGCTCCTCCTCTCTTTTGTACTAAGCCTCTGCTCGCTCATCTCATAATTCACAATCACACTTACTCAACTCCTACTCTAACATCGAAGATCACACACTACTAGCACTCCTATACTACTCGCCCTTACACATCATTCTCGTACTCATATAAACTCCGCTCATCTCTATTCTAGCATCACTTCTCTCTTACTGGCTCATTCACTATTCTAGCACCTCCTCTCTTATCGATATTATCTCTTATAGATATTATCTCTTATCAGAACCTACTCTCTTCTAGACTAATCAATATATTTCATAGATAATATATATTTATGCTAATAATATATTCTTGCTATTATATCTTCTCGCTATATCTATACATCACACCATACAAACACTCAAACACACACATCACCACCACAAAACACTCAATACAATAAAACACGCACCTCACACATCATTCACCACCGCACAAAACACTCACCACCACTCAACTCTCACAACACACAACATAACACCACCTCAAACACTCACACCACACACTAAGAACCACACACAACTATCACCACCTCATCACTCTACAACCACACAACACTCACCACCACACAACACTCACCAACACACAAACACTCACACCCACAAACACTCACAACACACAAACTCACAAACACAATACACTCACCAACACAACACTCAACACCACACAACACTCCAACACCACAACATCAAAACACACAACACTCACCACCACACAACATTCACCACCGGCACAACACTCACCACCACAAAACATCACCACCACACAACACTCACCAACACACAACACTCACCCAACACACAACACTCCCACCACACATCACTCACCACCACACAGCAATCACCACCACACAAACACTCACAACACACAACACTCACCATACACACATCACAAACACAACACTCACCACCAACAACACTCACCACACACAAACACTCACAACACACAACACTCACCACACACAACACTAACCACCAACAACACTCAGCACCACACAACACTCACCACCACAAAACACTCACACCACACCCACCTCACACCACACAACACTCACCACACACAACACTCACCAACACACAACACTCACCACCACACAACCATCGACCCCCCAAAACACTCACCACCACACAACACTAACACCCACACAACACTCACCACAGACAACACTCACACCACACAACACTCACCACCACACCACAATCACACCACACAAACACTCACCCAAACACAACACTCACCAACACACAACATCACCACCAACACGACACCCCACAACACAAAACACTCAGCACCACACAACACTCTCCACCACTCCAACACTCACCACCACACAACACTCACCACCACACATCACTCACCACAACCCAACACTCACCACCACCAACACTCTCCACCAACAAACACTCACACCACACACACTCACCACCACGACATCACAAACACAGAACTTCCCCACACACACCCACCCACCACCTACACTCACACAAACACCCCTCACAACACACAAAAAACTCACCACCACACAACACTCACCACCACACAACAACTCACAACAACAAACACTAAAACACACAACACTCACCACCACACAACATTCACCACGACTAACACTCACACCACACAAAACATCACAACACACAACATCACCATACACAAACATCACCACACACAACACTACCACAACAACACTCACCACCACAACACTACCACCACACAACAATCACACCACAAACACCACCAAACACTCACACCGCACAACACTCACACCACACCAAACACTCACCACCACACAACACCACACCACAAACACTAACCACCACACACCATCACCAAACACAACACTCACCAAACACAACACTCACCCCACACAACACTCACAAACACACAACACTAAAACAAAAACACTCACCACCACACAACACTCACCACCACACAAAACATCACAACACACAACACTCAAACACACCAACAACCCCACCACCACCCTACACCACCGCACAACACTCACCCCCCAACAACACTCAACAACGCCAACACTCACCACACACAACATCACCCACCAACAACATCAACACCACACAAACTATACCCACAACACTCACCACCACACAACACTCAGCACCACACAACACTCCACAACACACAACACTCACCACCAACAACATTCACACCACACAACATCACCCACCACACACACTCACAAACACAACACTCACCACCACACAACACTCACCACCAACAAACACTCACACAACAACAACACTCACACCACACACACTCACACACACAACACTCACACCACACAACATCTAACCCCGCACAACACTCACCAACACACACCACTCAGCACCACACGACACTCGCACCACAAACACTCACCACCAAACAACAATCCACCAACACACAACACTCACCACCACACTAACACTCACACACAAAACACTCACCACCACAAAGCACTCACACACCACAACACTCACCACACACACACTCACCAAATCCCAAAACTTACCACCACACAACACTCACCACCACACAACACTCACCAACACACAAACACTCACAACACAACAACACTCACCAACAACAACCACTCAAACACACAACACTCACCACACACAACACTCACCACCACAAAACACTCCCACCAAACACATCACAACAACAACACTCACCACTACAAAACACTCACCACACACAAAACTCACCACACACAACACTCCCCCACACAACACTCACACCCACAACCTCACCCACACACACACTCCACCACCACACAACACTCACCAAAACACAACACTCACCACCAACAACATTCACCACCGCACAACAATCACAACACAAACACTCACAACACACAACACTCACCACCACCACACACCCACCCCCCCACAACACACACCACCCACAACATCACAACCACACAAACACACCACCACACAACACTCACAACAACAACCAACACACCACCCAACACTCACCACCACACAACATCACACCCCCCCCCACACACCACAAACACCACAACCACCACACAAACACACCCCCCACACCCCACCTACCACACACACACCAACACAAAAATCACACCACCCCCCACACCCCCCCCCAACAACCCACCCCACCCCCCCCCCACACCCCCACCACCCTCACAACCACACCCCCCTCACCCCACCCACCCACTTAACCACCACACAACACTCCACCACCACACAACATCACCACCACCCAACATCACACCACACACATCCCACCACACAACACTCACCAACACAAACACTCCCCCCCACCCAAAACCACACCCCCACACAACACCCCAACACACAACACTCATTCACCAACCACACACTCTCCACCACTCAACACTACCCCACCCACACACACACACACCACAACACTCACCACACCCAACACTCATCCACCACACACATCCCCACCCACCCAACACTCACACCCACCACCACACACCACAATAAACATACACCAACACCCAACAAACCCCCCCCCCCCCACACACCCCCACCCCACCAACACAACCAACCCACCCTCCCCCACCCCCCCCCACCCCCCCCCCCCCTCCCACCCACAACCACCACCCCCACACCCCCACCCCCCCCCACACCCCCCCACACAAACCCCCTCCCCCCACCCACCCACACCCCCCACCCCCCCACACACTCACATACACAACACTCACCAGCACACAACACTCACCACCACACAACACTCACCACCACAACACTCACCACCACACAACAATCACCACCACACAACACTCCCAACACTCACACGCACAAACCACTCACCACCACCAACCTCACCCACCACAACCACATCACCACACACAACAACTAACCACCACACAAACACTCACACACACAACACTCACCAACACACAACACTCACACCCCCACACACACTCACACCCCCCCACCCCACACACAACACTACCACCACACAACACTCACCACACCACAAACACTCACAACACACAACACTCAAAAAAACAAACACTCACACCACACAACATTCACCACGGGCCTAACATCACCACCAAACAAACACTCACAACGCACAACACTCCACCACACACAAAATCACCACCACACAACACTCACCACCACACAACATCATCACCACACAAACACTCACCACCACACAAACTCAGCCCCCACAAACACTCACAAACACACAACCAACCCCACCCCACCCACATTACAACACACAACACTCACAACCACACAACACTCACAACACACAACACTCACACCACACAACATCCCCACCACACAACACTCACAAACAACACACAACACTCTCCACCACACAACAACTCCACCACCAACAACATACACCACACAACACTAACCACCGCACAACACTCACCACCACACAACACTCAGCACCACCGACACTCAGAACCACACAACACTCACCACCACACAACAATCCCAACCACACAACATCACCACCACACAAACATCACAACACACAACATCACCACCACAATCACTCACCACCACACAACACTCACCACCACACACCATCACCACAACACAAAAACTCACACCACCAAACACTCACCACCACACAACACTCACCAAACACCACACTCACCAACACACAACACTCACCAAACTCCAACACCACACACACAAACACTCACCAACCACCACAAACACTCCACACCACAAAACCACTCACACCCCAACAACATCACAACACACAACACTACACTACACAACACTCACCCCACACAACCACTCACAACAACACACTACCCCCACACAACATCACCACCACACAACACTCACCACCACACAACACTCACCACCACACAAACACTCACCAAAACCACAACTCCCCACCACACAACAATCACCACCTCACAACAAACCCCCCACCCCACCACACTACACAAACACACACCCATCCCCACACCCAAACACACACCTCCACACACACTCACCACCACCCCACAAACACCACACACCACACCCAACACAACACTCACCACCAACACTCACCACCACACCAAAACACTCCCCCACACCCAACACTCACCCACCACACAACCCACCCCCCCCCCCCCCCCCCACTCCACCACCACACACACTCACCACCACACAAACACTCACCACCACACAACACTCACACACACAAACATTCCAACCACCACACAACATTCACAAGCACACAACACTTACACCACACAACACTCACAACACACAACATCACCACCACACAACACTCACAACACCAACACTCAACACCACACAACATTCACAACACACAATACTCACCACCACACAACACTCACCACACACAACCACTCACCACCACACAACACTCACCACCACACAACACTCACCAACACACAACTCTCACCAACACACACACTCCCAACACACAACACTCACACACACAACACTCACACACACAACACTCACACCACACAACACTCGCCATCCAACACAAACACTCACCACCACACAAACACTCACAACACAAAACATCACCACCTCACAACACTCACCCACCACAGAACACTCACCAACACACAACACTGAACTCCACACAACACTCACCACCACAACAAACTCACCACCACCACAACACTAACCACCACACAACACTACCACAACAACACTCACAAACACACAAACATCACCAACACACAACACTCACCACCACACAACTCACAACACACAAAACTCACCACACACAGCACTCACACCACACGACACTCACACCACACAACATCACCACCACAACATCACTCATCACCCCACAAACACTCACCACCACACAAACACTCCCACACAACAAGACCTCACACCACACAACACTCACAACAAACAACCACTCACCACCACCAGCACTCACCACCAACAACATCATCACACACAACACTCACCACCACACAAACTCATCACCACAAACACTCACCCCACACAACACTTCCCCACCCACACACACTCACCACCACACAACACTCACCACCACAAACACTCACCAAAACACACAAATTCACCAACACACAACACTCACCAAACAACAATCACAACACACTACACTCACAACACACAACACTCACCCCACACAACACTCACCACCACACAACACTCACTACACACAAAACATCACACACACAACACTCACACCACACAACAACTCACCACACACAACATCACCACACACAACATCACCACACACAACACTCACACCAACAACACACAAAAACCCACAAACCCTCACCACCACACAACATTCCCACCGCACAACACTCACCACACAGAACATCACAACAAACAAACTCACCACCACACAACTCACCACCACACAACACTCACACACAACACTCACCACCCACACAAAACACTCACACAACACAACCTCACCAACACTCCACCACACACACTCCCCACCCACCACAAACACACCCCCCCCCCCCCCCCCCCCCCTCCCCCACCACCAACACACACCACCACACAACATCACCAACACACAACACTCACCAAACACACAACACTCACCCCCAACACACTCACAACACACAACACTCACACACACTACACTCACCACACACAACACTCACCACCACCACAACACTCACAACACACAACACTCAAAACAGACAACACATCACACACACAACATTCACCCGCACAGCACTCACCAACCCACATATACTCACAAACACACCTACTCAACACCACACAACACTCATCACCACACAACCCCCCACTCACCACCACCACAACACATCCCACCACACAACACTCACACCCACACAACACTCACACCACACAACACTCACCCAACACACAACATTCACAACACACAACACCTCACCACCACACAACACTCACAACACCCCACCCCACCACACACCCGCACACACTCACCAACACAACACTCACCCACACAACACTCAACTACACAACACTCACCACACACAACACGCACAACACACAAACACTCACAACACAAACGACTCACACCACACAACACTCAACACACACACAACATCACCCACCACACAACACTCAAAACACACCAAACCACTCTCACCACCACACAACATTCACCACCGCACAACACTTCCCCACCACACAACCTCACAAACACTCAAACACTCACCACCACACAACACTCACCACCACACAAAACTCACGCCACCACACAAACTCACACCACAAAACTCACCCAACACAACCACTCACCACCACACAACATCACCAACACACAACCCACTCACCCCACACAACACTCACAACACACAACACTCACAACACACTACATCACCACCACACAAACAACTCACCACTACTAACACTCACAACACACAACTCACTTGACAAAAACACACCAACACTCACCACCACACAACATTTCACACGCACAACACTCACCACCACCACAAAACACTCACAACACCACACTCACCACCAACAACACGCACCACCAACAACACTCACCACCACACAACACTCACCACCACACGACACTCACCACCACACAACTGCTCACCACCACACAACACTCACCACCACACAACACTCACCACCACACAACACTCACCACCACACAACACTCACAACACACAACACTCACCACCACACAACACTCACAACACACAACACTCACCAACACACAACACTCACAACACACAACACTCACCACCACACAACATTCACCAACACACAACATTCACCACCACACAACACTCACCACCACACAACACTCACAACACACAACACTCACCACCACACAACACTCACAACACACAACACCAGTGTTGACCACCAAGACAAGTTATCAGATGATGTTGTGTAACATTATGACAAACTGATACATACATAGCGTTGCTGCAAATGATACATAGAGTTGAATGTTGTCCATCATCCTGGTGGTAGAGTTGAGTGTTGTCCATCATCCTGGTGGTAGAGTTGATTGTTGTCCATCATCCTGGTGGTAGAGTTGATTGTTGTCCATCATCCTGGTGGTAGAGTTGATTGTTGTCCATCATCCTGGTGGTAGAGTTGAATGTTGTCCATCATCCTGGGGGTAGTGTGGAATGTTGTCTATCATCCTAGGTGTGTAGAGTGGAGTGTTGTCCATGTCCTGGTGGTAGATGAGTGTTGTCCATCATTCTGGTGGTGAGTTGATTGTTGTCTATCATCTAGGTGGTAGAGTTGATGTTGTCCGATCATCCTGGTGGTAGAGTTGTATGTTGTCCATATCCTGGTGGTAGTGTGATTGTTGTCCATCATCCTGGTGGTAGAGTGGGATTGTTGTCCTTTCATCTGGTGGTAGAGTGATTGTTGTCCATCATCCTGGTGGTTAGAGTTGAATGTTGTCTTCAATCCTGGTGGTAGAGTTGATTGTTGTCCATCATCCTGGTGGTAGAGTTGATTGTTGTCCATCATCCTGGTGGTAGAGTTGAATGTTGTCCATCATCCTGGTGGTAGAGTTGATTGTTGGTCCATTCATCCTGGTGTAGAGTTGATTGTTGTCCATCCATCCTGGTGGTTGAGTTGATAGTTGTCCATCATCCTGGTGGGTAGAGTTGAATGTGGTCTATCATCCTGGTGGGTAGAGTTGAGTGTTTGTCCATCATCCTGGTCGGTAGAGTTGTTTGTTGTCATCTCCTGGTGGTAGAGTTGATTGTTGTCCATCATCCTTGTGGTAGAGGTTGAATGTGTGTCCATCATCACTGGGGGTAGAGTTGATTTGTTGTCCTTCATCCCTGGTGGATAGAGTTGATTTGTTGTCCTTCATCCTGGTGGTAGAGTTGAATGTTGTCCATCATCTGGTGGTTAAGAGTTGTTTGTTGTCCATATCGGTGGTGAGTTGTTGTTGTCCATCATTCTGGTGGTAGAGTTGATGTTGTCCATCATCATGTGGTAGAGTTGATTGTTGTCCAATTCATCCTGGTGGTTAGTGTTGATTGTTGTCATCATCTGGTGGTAGAGTTGATTGTTGTCATCATCCTGGTGGGATAGAGTTGATTGTTGTCCATAATCTAGGTGGTAGAGTTGAGGGTTGCCTATTCCTGGTGGTAGAGTTGAGTGTTGTCCATCACCTTGGTGGTAGAGTTGAATGTTGTCTATCATCCTGGTGGTTAGAGTGAATGTTGTCCATCATCCTGTGGTAGAGTTGAATTGTTGTCCATCATCCTGGTGGGTAGAGTGAATGTTGTCCATCATCCTGGTGGTTAGAGTTGAATGTTGACAATCATCCTGGCTGGTGAGTTGAGTGTTGTCCATATCCTGGTGGTAGAGTGAAAATCGTTGTCTATCATCCTGGTGGGTAGAGTTGAATGTTGTCTTTCTCCTGGTGTAGAGTTGAGTGTTGTCCATCATCCTGGTGTAGGTTTGGAGTGTTGTTCTCATCCTGGTGTTGAGTTGAATGTTTTGTCCTCATCCTGGTTGGTAGAGTTGAATGTTGTTCCATCATCCTAGGTGGTAGAGTTGAATGTTGTCCTGCATCTGGTGGTAGAGTTGAATGTTGTCCATCATCGGTGTAGAGTTGAGTGTTGTCCATCATCATGGTGGTAGGTTGAATGTTGTCTATCTTCCTGGTGGTAGAGTTTGAATGTTGTCTATCATCCTTTGGTGGTAGAGTTGAGTGTTGTCCATCATCCTGGTGGTAGAGTTGAGTTTTGTTTAATCCATCCTGGTGGTAGAGTTTGATGTTGCTATCATCCTGGTGGTAGAGTTGAATGTTGTCCATCATCCTGGTGTTAGAGTTGTGTGTTGTTATTCATCTGGTGGTAGAGTTGAGTGTTGTCTATCAACCTGTGTAGGTTGAATGTTGTCCATCATACTGGTGGTAGAGTTGAGTGTTGTGCATCATCCTGGTGGTAGAGTTGAGTGTTGTTTCTATCATTCCTGGTGGTAGATCGAGTTGAAATGTTGTCCATCATCCTGTTGGTAGAGTTGAGTGTTGTCCATAATCCTGGTGGCGTTAGAGTTGAATGTTGTCATCATCCTGGAGGTAGTGTGAATGTTGTCCATCATCCTGGTGGTTGAGTTGAGTGTTGTTCATCATCCTGGTGCTGGTAGAGTTGAATGTGGTCATCATCCTGGTGGTTGAGTTGAGTGTTGTATATCTCCATCAGCCTGTGGTAGAGTTGAGTGTTGTCCATCATCCCAGGTGTTAGAGTTGCGTGTGTCCATCTTCTGGTGGTTGAGTTGAGTGTTGTCCATCATCCTGGTGAAGGTTGAGTGTTGTCCATCATCTGGGTGGTAGAGTTGGAAGTGTCTCGTCCATCATCCTGGTTGGTAGAGTTGAGTGTTGTCCTCATCCTTGTGGCTGAGTTGAGTTGTTGTCCATCATCCTGGTGGTAGAGTTGGTGTTGTCCATCATCCTGGTGGCTAGAGTTGAGTGTTGTCCATCATCTGGTGGTTGAGTTGGTGTTGTCTATCAGCCTGGTGTAGAGATTGAGTGTTGTCCATAATCCTGGTGGTAGAAGTTTGAGTGTTGTCCATAATCCTGGTGTGGTAGAGTTGAGTGTGTCCATATCCTGTGGTAGAGTTGGGTGTTGTTCATCATCCTGGTGGTAGAGTTGATTGTTGTCCATCATCCTGGTGGTAGAGTTGAATGTTGTCCATCATCCTGGTGGTAGAGTTGATTGTTGTCCATCATCCTGGTGGTAGAGTTGATTGTTGTCCATCATCCTGGTGGTAGAGTTGAGTGTTGTCCATCATCCTGGTGGTAGAGTTGAGTGTTGTCCATCATCCTGGTGGTAGAGTTGAGTGTTGTCCATCATCCTGGTGGTAGAGTTGAGTGTTGTCCATCATCCTGGTGGTAGAGTTGAGTGTTGTCCATCATCCTGGTGGTAGAGTTGAGTGTTGTCCATCATCCTGTTGGTAGAGTTGAGTGTTGTCAGCAACTCTGACTGAATGAACTCTTTCAGTGACGACACTTGAGAATATTTTCACATTTTTCCTCCTCCTCCTCTCTCTCTCTCTCTCTCTCTCTCTCTCTCTCTCTCTCTCTCTCTCTCTCTCTCTCTCTCTCTCTCTCTCCTCTCTTCTCCTCTCTCTCACCTCTCTCTCTCTCTCTCTCCTCACTCTTTCTCTCTCTCTCTCCCTCCCTCCCTCCGTCTCGCCCTCGTTCTCTCCCTCCCTCCCTCCCTCCGTCTCGCCCTCGTTCTCTCCCTCCCTCCCTCCCGTCTCTCCCTCGTTCTCTCTCCTCCCTCCCCTCCCTGTCTCTTCTCTCCCTCACGGTCTCAGATTCGCAGTTGAACGTTCTGTGCCACTTCCAACAATTATCCCCATTATCTTCCCCCCCCTCCTCGTCCTCAACAACACAGCTGGTCTACTCACAAGTTATCCTCTTCTCCCCTTCCTTCTCTCTTTCTCCTGTTCCTTCCCTCCCTCTTTCTCTCCTTCCGTCCCTCTATCCTCTTTTTTCTCCTCTCACATCATTAGTTATCATCTACGTAGTTTCCTTACATAATAACAACGATAATAAAAGTTGTTGGTTATAACGAAGGTTCAGTTGAACCTTTGTAACTCCTTTGTTTACTAACTTATAGAATAGACCAATTTGTATGAACGAAATGTTAGCTAGTTGTCAGTGACCTATGATAACGGTGACCTCTGATAACCGTGACCTCTGATAACTGTGACCTCTGATAACTGTGACCTCTTATAACCGTGACCTCTAATAACCGTGACCTCTGATAAGTGTAACCTTTGATAACTGACCTCTAATAGCTGTGTCCTCTGATAACTGTGACCTCTGATAACTGTGACCTCTGATAACCGTGATCTCTGGTAGATGCGACCTCTGATAACTGTGACCTCTGACAACTGACCTCTGATAACTGTGCCCTCTGATAACTGTGACCTCTGATAGCTATGACCTCTGATAGCTGTGACCTCTGATAGCTGTGACCTCTGATAGCTGTGACCTCTGATAGCTGTGACCTCTGATAGCTGTGACCTCTGATAGCTGTGACCTCTGATAGCTGTGACCTCTGATAGCTGTGACCTCTGATAGTTGTGACCTCTGATAGCTGTGACCTCTGATAGCTGTGACCTCTGATAGTTGTGACCTCTGATAGCTGTGACCTCTGATAGCTGTGACCTCTGATAGCTGTGACCTCTGATAGCTGTGACCTCTGATAGCTGTGACCTCTGATAGCTGTGACCTCTGATAGCTGTGACCTCTGATAGTTGTGACCTCTGATAGCTGTGACCTCTGATAGCTGTGACCTCTGATAGCTGTGACCTCTGATAGTTGTGACCTCTGATAGCTGTGACCTCTGATAACTGTGACCTCTTATTGTGGGCTTTTATTTTATTTTCTTAACACATCAGCTATCTTCGGGTTTTTTCCTCGGGTGACCTGAGAAAGAAGTAGCACTTTCACCATCATTCATTCCATCACTGTTTTACCAGAGAAGCTCCGTCAGTACGGTTCAAAACTTCAAATATCCCTACCCCTCCTTCAGAGTGCAGGCACTGTACTTCCCACTTCCAGGACTCAAGTCCGACTAACCGGTTTCCCTGAACCCCTTCATTAATGTTTCTTTGCTCACACTTCAACAGCACGTCTAGCCATAAAAACTTGCCTCCATTCACTCCTGTCTAACATGCCTGACTGATATTCAAGCCCCTCGCATACAAAATCTCCTTTACCCTATCCTACCAATCTTTCCTTACTCACCAACTTGTCGGTATTTCATACCATTTTCAACATATAAGAAGAATGTTGTATTGCACCATGTTCTATGTTCATTGGCATTTTCTGTATATATACATATACATATACATATACATATTGCAGCACGCTGGTGTTTTGGTACAGAGGACATCTTCCACATTTCATGGCGCAACTACTAGTTATGAGTGAGAAGGGTTGGATTCCAGAGGGACCTGCCTTCTTACTTCTACTACTGAATCCCGTCCCCTGCAATGTCTTCGAGAACTTCCACCTCACTTTCGACAGTATTTAAAGACTCCATTCTCATGCTTCAGCCATGACAGACACATGGCTTCTGCCGAAAGGAAGAGGTCACGATGTTCCAGGGGCACGACGGAGGACTCGGATTTAGAAATGTGGGGCGCAATTCTAGCGAAGAAGTTGCGAGACCACTCCGTGTCATCAGAGGAAGAGTCTCCAAATCTGACAAGCCTAACTATGCAGCCAGCGAATACGGAAGAATGGATCAAAGTGAACAACAGTAAGACACGCCGTCCCTCCAAGGAGCAGGTAAACCAGCTCAAATCACCTTCCAGATTCAAGGTAAAGGCTTATGGGGAACACAAAACCCACTATGGCATGGTTACACACCTAGAAACACGGCACAAACTAAGGTTCAAGATATGGTTCAACCTGAGAGGAGAATCAATATTGACTCCTATCAACAGGAAAATGCATACCACCTTGAAGAGAGTCATGGAAACAGACCGCTCCTTTACTCTGGAAGAACTGGATTCTTGGCAGATCACCAAGGGTGTAGTGATGCGATACCCGCTGATGATGCCCACCGAGGCAGTAGCAGCTCACCCCAGAGTCGTGTCAGCTCAGCAGGCAACGCACCAACCCGGCAGGTCCTCATTCAGCATGTAGGACCGCTGCCATCCTCGGTTCTTGGGGCAGGTGCGATGTCAGGACCTTCACGGCAGAACCAGTTCGCTGTTTCAAGTGCCAGCTTTACGGACACCTGGGTGCACTCTGTCCGAACAGAGTAATCTGCGGTATCTGCAGCCAGCCCCACCCTACCGAGGAATGCATCACCAAGCTGAAGAATGTATCGCCACGCACTCCACGATGCCCGAATTGCAGGCTAAAACACCATGCCTGGAACCCCTCGATGTCCCGAGAGGCTCGCTAGAATTCGTGAGGCCTGGAAGACGCCAACAACGAGACAGCAGGCTACGGCAGAGCATCACCCTCAGCAGGCAATGGGTGCAGGGAATTCTGCCATACTGCAGACCTCTCATCAGGCAACCCAATTCAATGCCCAGGAATTTCCGACCCTTGAAGACTCAACCAGGCGTCATGAACAGGAGCATCCTCCCCCACTACAGCAAGGAAGAAACAAAAACATGAGGCACAAGCGGCGCCAACATGAAACATCTTGTGTACGAATGGTATATAATACCGACAAGATGAGAGTAAGACACATGTGCAACATCTGGGTATCTTTATTGTAGACGTTTCGCCATCCAGTGGCTTTATCAATACAAATTCTAGGACATAACTTGAAGACAGTAGAACTATGTACAGAAGATGAGGTAATCAGTCCCTCAACCTAGGAGTAGGTGCGAACAGCACCGTAGTCGTGGAGATTCTGAAGCAGAAGAAAGAATCCTGGCGCTTATATAGTAACGTCAGGTGAAGCAGACGAGGGCAAATTCACTGGTAGGCGGGATTCCCCAGTGGAAGTAGGTCCTTCCCAAAGAGATGGGTTAGTAGTAGTAGTAGATGTCGTAGTCGTAGTCGTAGTCTGCTTCACCTGACGTTACTATATAAGCGCCAGGATTCTTTCTTCTGCTTCAGAATCTCCACGACTATGGTGCTGTTCGCACCTACTCCTAGGTTGAGGGACTGATTACCTCATCTTCTGTACATAGTTCTACTGTCTTCAAGTTATGTCCTAGAATTTGTATTGATAAAGCCACTGGATGGCGAAACGTCTACAATAAAGATACCCAGATGTTGCACATGTGTCTTACTCTCATCTTGTCGGTATTATATACCATTCGTACACAACTTGTCAGACACTGCAACATCATGGAATCTTAATTCTGAGGACATGTACATAACCTTCACGACTACGACATCTACTACTACTACTAACCCATCTCTTTGGGAAGGACCTACTTCCACTGGGGAATCCCGCCTACCAGTGAATTTGCCCTCGTCTGCTTCACCTGACGTTACTATATAAGCGCCAGGATTCTTTCTTCTGCTTCAGAATCTCCACGACTATGGTGCTGTTCGCACCTACTCCTAGGTTGAGGGACTGATTACCTCATCTTCTGTACATAGTTCTACTGTCTTCAAGTTATGTCCTAGAATTTGTATTGATAAAGCCACTGGATGGCGAAACGTCTACAATAAAGATACCCAGATGTTGCACATGTGTCTTACTCTCAGGAAACATCTTGGCAACATAACCAGCAGACGGCACTACACGAGCCCCCACCGGCCATAACACGGCAACACATGTACTCCTTGCCTGGCACAGCCACTATGCAGGCTGTGCCTGCACCTCACCAGCAGATGCCGGCTACCCAACTTGGCATACAGCAACAGGCCACGGTGTGCACAGTAAAGAAATACAACCCTCAGCAGTCCCCACAGATTACAACAGCCCAGATAATATCCACTGCTTCGAACCCACCGACAATGCAGGCCTTCAACAGGGAGGATCTCTTAACACTCATCAAGGCATTCATGGATATTATCTGCAACACAATCACCTCCACGGAACAACAGAGCATGTTCCGGCAGATGATCAGCACACTCCTGAGAGTATGCCTACTGACAGAGGAGGAGACAGTGGATGCCATGAATCTGCAGATTATCAGAGCGGACAGAGCCCAGTCCCCAGCTCAGGAAACAGCTGAGATGGAGTAACCTCAGTACCAAATCATGGTTGCTTATGAGGCACACTAACTGAACTGTCCGGAACAGTGCATGAGCAGCATATGCTGCAACAATGAAGAATCAATTCTCCTTTAGGAGCCAGAGACGGGTCATCTCAAGATTAAGACCCGTGCCAGGACCCTGGTCTTGGCCAACATTATACATACATACATGCTTCAGCTACATTAGTTGTACATAAACAGAGTTACGAGACAGGCACAAGGAAGCACATGGCTTCTTGCGAAAGGAAGAGGTCACATAAAAACATAAGAAAGAAGGAACACTGCCGCAGGCCTACTGGCCCATGCGAGGCAAGTCCAAGTCTCCTACCGGCTTAAGCCAATGCCCCAACCTAGTCAGGGCAGGTCACATTCACTTAGGGAAGGAACACGACAGCTGACCTAGTAGCACAAGCTAGTCAGGTCCAACTCACACCCACCCACACCCACTCATGTATTTATCTAACCTATTTTTAAAACTACACAACGTTTTAGCCTCAATAACTGTACTTGGGAGTTTGTTCCACTCATCCACAACTCTATTACCAAACCAGTGCTTTCCTGTATCCTTCCTGAATCTGAATTTTTCCAACTTAAAACCATTGCTACGGGTCCTGTCTAGGCTAGATATTTTCAGCACGTCATTTACATCCCCTTTATTTATTCCTGTCTTCCATTTATACACCTCAATCATATCCTCCCTAATTCTACGTCTTTCTAGAGAGTGCAGATTCAGGGACCTCAGTCTATCCTCATAGGGAAGATTTCTGATACATGGGATCAACTTTATCATCCTCCTTTGTATGTTTTCCAGAGCATTTATATCCATTCTGTAATACGGTGACCAAAACTGTGCAGCATAATCTAAATGAGGCCTAACCAAGGATATATAGAGTTGAAGAACAACCTGAGGACTCCTATATTCATGCTTCTTGATATGAAGCCAAGGATTCTGTTCGCTTTATTGCGAACACTTATGCACTGTTGTCTTGGTTTCAGATTACTGCTAACCAGAACTCCTAGATCTTTTTCGCAATCCGTAATATTAAGATCGACATTATTTAGTTTATATGTGGTATGGTTATTTTCCTGTCCAACATTTAGAACTTTGCATTTGTCTATATTAAACTGCATCTGCCACTTCTCCGACCACTGCATCAGTCTATTCAAATCTTCCTGGAGTGCTCTAATGTCCTCGTCAAAATGAATTCGACGGCCTATTTTGGTGTCATCGGCAAACTTGCTGATGTCGCTCTTTATGCCCTCACCTATGTCGTTTATGTAGATTGTGAACAACAGGGGGCCCAACACTGACCCCCCTGTGGAACACCGCTCGTGACTCTTCCCCACTCTGATTTCTCCCCATTTATGCAAACTCTCTGCTGCCTATTTGTCAACCATGCCTCTATCCAGGAAAAAATTTCTCCTATTCCATGTGCCTTAATTTTCCTCAATAGTCTTTGATGTAGGGCCCTGTCAAACGCCTTACTGAAGTCCATATACACAATATCATATTCATTACCATGATCTACCTCCTCAAATACCTTAGTGAAAAAAGTTAATAAATTTGTAAGGCAGGAACTCCCTTTTGTAAAACCATGCTGAGATTCGTTGATTAATTTGTGCTTTTCAAGGTGGCTACGAACTGCCTCGGCAATTATTGATTCCATAAATTTTCCCACAATGGAGGTTAGGCTTATTGGTCTATAGTTCGAAGCTAAGGACCTGTCACCTGCTTTGAAAATAGGTATCACATTTGCCATATTCCTCTTATCTGGCACCATGCCAGTCTGTAGTGATATATTGAAAAAATTAGCCAGAGGTTTGCTAAGCTCCTCTTTACATTCCTTTAGAACCCTTGCATACAGTTCATCAGGGCCTGGGGATTTGTTAGGTTTTGATTTATCAATTTGCCTAAGAACCATGTCACTTGTGACCCTATTCGTGCATAGTTTATTATCATCCTGTTCTACATAATTTATTATTTCTGGAATATCGCTAGTATCTTCCTGAGTAAAAACTGAGAGGAAGTATGTGCTAAAAATTCTACACATTTCCTTATCACTGTCTGTGAGCTGACCCGAGTAACTTTTGAGTGGGCCTATCTTGTCCCTGATCTTACTTCTGTATACCTGAAAGAATCCTTTTGAGTTAGTCTTCGATTCTCTTGCAACTTTAACCTCATAATCTCTTTTTGCTTTTCTTATTCCCTTTTTTATTTCTCTCTTTAACTGAATATATTGATTTCTTAATTGCACCTCTCCTCTTTTGATTTGCCTATATATGCCTCTCTTTTGACCAATGAGATGTTTTAATCTATTGTTCATCCATTTAGGATCATTTTTGCTTGATCTGATTTCCTTATTTGGAGCGTAAGTTGTCTGAGCAGCTAGAACTATGCTCTGGAAAATGTCATATAGGCAACCATCACCACCTACCTGACCTATAGTCAGGTCATTCCAGTTCAGCCCACCCAAGTAATTTTTCAGTCCTATGAAATCAGCCAAGCGGAAGTCACGATGGTACAAGGACTCAACCGAGGATTCGGTTTAGAAATGTGGGGCGCAGTTCTGGCGAAGAAGCTGTGAGACCACTTACTGGACTCCCTGGGTACTTGGGACAGCGATACAAGTGAAATCAACCTGGCCAGTGAGATAGGAATGGATAAAGACATGCCCATCATCCCTACCACAGAAATACCGTATGGCGAAGGTTGGCAAGAAGTACAATCTTCAAAGTTAAAGGGGAGACATAGTGTTTCCTTGCAGATCAATCAAGCTAAAACATCCGTTGACAGCAAATTCACTCATCAGCAAAGGACACCATGACATCCCGTATGCTGCTATAATTCACTTGGAGAGGAAATACGGCCTGACGATATCGGTGTCCCCAAATCTGAGAGTTTATTCTCGCTCCATGAAACAGTCCTATGAGGTACTGCAGAAGGTGAAGGACCTCGAATTACCACTTATTCTAGCAAAACTAAAATCCACAGAGCGGGTAACAAAAGGTGTACTAATGCACTAACCCCTAGACATGCCTCTCGATGCAATCCCTAGCAACGAAAACATCTTGAAACCTGAGGCAAAAAGGATGGCAACGTATTTGCTCCAACATAGAGGACCTCTCCCAGCTCAGCTGGATATCAGTTGCTGGGAAACATACCAGTCAGAACCTTTGAGGTGTTTCAGGTGCCAAAGGTACAACCAACTCAGCGCCCGATGTCAATTTAAAGAAGTATGCGGCATCTGTAGCGGGTCTCACCCAACTAAGGACTGCCTAGATTAACTTAAGAAAGTTGAAGCTATGGAACCTAGATCTCCGAACTGCGGCAAGAAGCATCATGCTTGGAACCTGCACTGACCAGAAAGGCTCTGCTGTTTCAAGGCAGCAGAGAAAACTCCGATTATCCATCCTCCAGCATCAAACAGAGCCCTCACCACTGAGCAGCAGCCTCGTCTAGAGGAGGCTTAGCAACAAGGAATCCAAGGCCACTTCCCGGGCAACAGCGACGAAGAAAGCCGAGGAAGCATCACTGACTGGGTCACGTCCATGCTTAGCCAACTTACAATACTTCTGCTCAAGCTCTGACCCTACAACGGCAGTCAACGGGTTCCATACTGCACAAAAAAAAAAGACTACAGACAATGCATCAACCCTAGCACCACGAGAGTCACCATATTACCTCTGAGCCATCAAATGATGTCAACGATCACCTGCTTCACCAGTATCATATGCGACCTAATAGACTCAGAGGAAAACAAAGAGACATTCAGAACTATTGTAAAGATGTTCGTGAACATATGCATAATGGACAAAACAAGAGCCCACGCCTTTATTATCAAATATGCACGGCCACCTAACACAAGGCCCAGAGATGTTGATGGGAGGCTTGATGGCCTCAGCCCTCTGTGGTACATACAGTGTTTTGCTGTTCTGTGGCTGATCACAGCCACAGAACGGCTGAATTAGATCGACATCTCTAAGAGATCCTCAGACGGGTTATCTTAGGACTAAGACTCGTGTCAGCATGCAGTTCCTGACTAATCAATCAATCAATCAATGTTGCAGCTTCATATCATTCCAGACCATGAAGCCGAACTCTTCTCCAGGCTGAGGGACTGACCACCTCATTTACTATTTCTCCAAGGGTGATGGACTGATTTCACATCTTCATTTCACTACTACACCTGCTGCCTCTATATTTGACTGAAGAAGCCTACTGTGTAGGCGAAACGTTTCAACTATAAAAATACCCAACTGTTGCACAAGTGTCTTAATCATAAAGACGACTCCTACCCTGCCTTCCCTCCACTACAGATTTATATGCCCTCCAAGTCGTCTTATTTGCTCCATCCTCTCTAATTGTCCAAGCCACCTTAAGAACCTTTCCTCAACCCTCTAGAGTCTAGACAATACTTTTAGTAACCCTACATCTCCTAGTCTCCAAGCTACGAATTTTCTGCATAATATTTATACCACACATTGCTCTCAGACACGACATCTCCACTTCCTCCAGCTTCCTCCTCGCTGTAACATTCACTACCCATGCTTCACACCCACATTAGAGTGTACTGTACCCTCATACATTCCACTCATTGCCTCCAGGGATAACGTTATTTGCCTCCACAGATACCTCAGTGCTTCACTCACCTTCCTCTCATCAGTTCTATGGTTCACCTTGTCTTTCATAGACTCATCTGTTGACATGTCCACTCCCAGATATCTAAACACATTCACTTCCTCCATACTCCCTCCCTCCAATTTTTTATCCAGTCTTCCATTCCCTAAAGTTTTGGTTACTATCATCATGACCAGGCCCCCGAGGCCTGGTCACAGACCGGGCCGCGGGGGCGTTGACCCCTGGAACTCTCTCCAGGTAAACTCCAGGTGTGTTTACTTTTAATTTCCTTCTTTTAAATACCCCTCAAATTCGTCCACCATATTTTGCAGCTTCTCTTCAGAAACTTCAGAAAACAGAGTCATCAGCAAACAAGCAACTGTGACAACTCCCACTTCCAAAGTTATTGAGGGCATTTATTGTTGTTTTTGTTGGCTTTTTTGTGAAGGGTTCTTGTTGGGGACTTTTATTAAGGAACTTTGGTTGGGAATTTTATTGGGGACTTTTATTAGGGAATTTTATTAGGGACTTTTATTAAGAACTTTTGTTGGGGACTTTTATTAGGGACCTTAGTTGTGGACTTTTATTGGGGTATTAATATAGACAGATGCATGTTACTTGAGAGTGGTGACAAGGACTGTGACTCTAGGGATGTCGTGACCTGACCTGGACATGACCAGCGACCTCAGATCTGACCCTATGATAGTCTGCTCCCTCCTCAGACAGTAGGCCTACTGGATCATGATAGGCACATGTTCAGTACATAAGAAAGAAGGAGCACTGCTACAGGACTACTGGCCCATGCCAGACAGGTCCTAGTTACGTACTGGCCCAAGCCAGTTATGTCCATATCACATCCACATAAGAACATAAGAAAGGAGCACTGAAGCAAGCCTACTGGCCCATACTAGGCAGGTCCAAGTCACCTAACGGCCCAAACTATTGGCCAAAACCAGTCAGGAGCAAGTCACATCCACACGTGTCTTATCCTACAAGAATTGACACCCAGTCAGTGTCCTATACACAGGGGCAGTGAATCGACCCCTGCAACCACAACTAGGTGAGCACACATCTATAAACGCTGGGGTTGGCGTTTTCTCTCTCATATGTTACATAATGTATTACCATCCCTTGCTACACTGGGGTAGGAGAGGGTACTGGAATTCATGACAACACTTGATGCAGAGCAAAACATCCTTAAGGGACAAGTGAAGAGCAGATGTCCCCTGGCCTCTCTCAGGAAGACTACAAGAGAGGTCCCCTGGTCTCTCTCAGGAAGACTACAACAGATGTCCCCTCGTGTCTCTCAGGAAGACTACAACAGATGTCCCCTGCCCTCTCTCAGGAAGACTACAACAGATGTCCCCTGGCCTCTCTCAGGAAGACTACAACAGATGTTCCCTGGCCTCTCTCAGGAAGACTACAACAGATGTCCCCTGGCCTCTCTCAGGAAGACTACAACAGATGTCCCCTGGCCTCTCTCAGGAAGACTACAACAGATGTCCCCTGGCCTCTCTCAGGAAGACTACAAGAGAGGTCCCCTGGTCTCTCTCAGGAAGACTACAACAGATGTCCCCTCGTGTCTCTCAGGAAGACTACAACAGATGTCCCCTGGCCTCTCTCAGGAAGACTGCAACAGATGTCCCCTGGCCTCTCTCAGGAAGACTACAACAGATGTCCCCTGGCCTCTCTCGGGAAGACTACAACAGAGGTCCCCTGGCCTCTCTCAGGAAGACTGCAACAGATGTCCCCTGGCCTCTCTCAGGAAGAATATAACAGATGTCCCCTGGCCTCTCTCAGGAAGACTACGACAGATGTCCCCTGGCCTCTCTCAGGAAGACTACAACAGATGTCCCCTGGCCTCTCTCAGGAAGACTACAACAGAGGTCCCCTGGCCTCTCTCAGGAAGACTACAACAGAGGTCCCCTGGCCTCTCTCAGGAAGACTGCAACAGAGGTCCCCTGGCCTTTCTCAGGAAGACTACAACAGAGGTCCCCTGGCCTCTCCCAGGAAGAATATAACAGAGGTCCCCTGGCCTCTCTCAGGAAGACTACAACAGAGGTCCCCTGGCCTCTCCCAGGAAGAATATAACAGAGGTCCCCTGGCCTCTCTCAGGAAGACTACAACAGAGGTCCCCTGGCCTCTCTCAGGAAGACTACAACAGAGGTCCCGTGGCCTCTCCCAGGAAGAATATAACAGAGGTCCCCTGGCCTCTCTCAGGAAGACTACAACAGAGGTCCCCTGGCCTCTCTCAGGAAGACTACAACAGAGGTCCCCTGGCCTCTCCCAGGAAGAATATAACAGAGGTCCCCTGGCCTCTCCCAGGAAGACTACAACAGAGGTCCCCTGGCCTCTCCCAGGAAGAATATAACAGAGGTCCCCTGGCCTCTCCCAGGAAGACTACAACAGAGGTCCCCTGGCCTCTCTCAGGAAGACTACAACAGAGGTCCCCTGGCCTCTCCCAGGAAGAATATAACAGAGGTCCCCTGGCCTCTCTCAGGAAGACTACAACAGAGGTCCCCTGGCCTCTCTCAGGAAGACTACAACAGAGGTCCCGTGGCCTCTCTCAGGAAGACTACAATAAATGTCCCGTGGCCTCTCTCAGGAAGGCTACAACAGAGGTCCCGTGGCCTCTCTCAGGAAGACTACAATAAATGTCCCGTGGCCTCTCTCAGGAAGGCTACAACAGAGGTCCCGTGGCCTCTCCCAGGAAGAATATAACAGAGGTCCCCTGGCCTCTCTCAGGAAGACTGCAACAGAGGTCCCCTGGCCTCTCTCAGGAAGACTACAACAGAGGTCCCCTGGCCTCTCTCAGGAAGACTACAACAGAGGTCCCCTGGCCTCTCCCAGGAAGAATATAACAGAGGTCCCCTGGCCTCTCTCAGGAAGACTACAACAGAGGTCCCCTGGCCTCTCCCAGGAAGAATATAACAGAGGTCCCCTGGCCTCTCTCAGGAAGACTACAACAGAGGTCCCCTGGCCTCTCCCAGGAAGAATATAACAGAGGTCCCCTGGCCTCTCTCAGGAAGACTACAACAGAGTCCCCTGGCCTCTCTCAGGAAGACTACAACAGAGGTCCCGTGGCCTCTCCCAGGAAGAATATAACAGAGGTCCCCTGGCCTCTCTCAGGAAGACTACAACAGAGGTCCCCTGGCCTCTCTCAGGAAGACTACAACAGAGGTCCCCTGGCCTCTCCCAGGAAGAATATAACAGAGGTCCCCTGGCCTCTCTCAGGAAGACTACAACAGAGGTCCCCTGGCCTCTCCCAGGAAGAATATAACAGAGGTCCCCTGGCCTCTCTCAGGAAGACTACAACAGAGGTCCCCTGGCCTCTCTCAGGAAGACTACAACAGAGGTCCCGTGGCCTCTCTCAGGAAGACTACAATAAATGTCCCGTGGCCTCTCTCAGGAAGGCTACAACAGAGGTCCCCTGGCCTCTCTCAGGAAGACTACAACAGAGGTCCCCTGGCCTCTCTCAGGAAGACTACAACAGAGGTCCCCTGGCCTCTCTCAGGAAGACTACAACAGAGGTCCCCTGGCCGCTCCCAGGAAGACTATAACAGAGGTCCCCTGGTCTCTCTCAGGAAGACTACAAGAGAGGTCCCCTGACCTCTCTCAAGAAGACTACAGCAGAGGTCCCTCGTGTCGTTTTCTTGTCGTGCTGATGGGAGAGTCGAGGTGGTCTGCCTCTACATACCTGGAGGTCGTTCCGAGGGGGTTAACGCCCCCGCGGCTCGGTCCATAACCAGTCCTTCCGGTGGTTCAGAGCCTCATCAACCAGGTTGTTACTGCTGTAGGTATCTGTCCAGTTCCCTCTTGGTGGGGTAGTTCCTGCCAAAGAGTTCACACTGAATCTTGAACTCCGAATCTTATATGGTGAACCTTATTGTAAGTTCCAAGATAAGTTCACGAAATCGTAATGACACGATTGCAAACAAACCACAGTACGGGAAGGGATTAAACTCGCGGTGAGTGAGTAGTAAACCTCCAGGCCAGTGCGTAAGCTGGCCCAGTGGCTTACGCGCTGGCCTGGAGTTTCATGACTCGTCGCGAGAGTTCAATCCCCACCCGTACCGTGGTTAAAGGGTCAAGATTCAAGGTGTTGAGGTGTCTTGGAGCAATGATTAAGGTGATGGTGAAGAAGAAGAAAATATATCTCAGGTATATCTCAGGTATATCTCAGGTATATCTCAGGTATATCTCAGGTATATCTCAGGTATATCTCAGGTATATTCTTGAAGATGATAAGCGATGACAGGTCATCTCTGCGCCCTCTCCAGCCTACTTGCTATCTTTGATTTGTATGGTGAAATGAAGGAGAGAGAGAGAGAGAGAGAGAGAGAGAGAGAGAGAGAGAGAGAGAGAGAGAGAGAGAGAGAGAGAGAGAGAGAGAGAGAGAGAGAGAGAGAGAGAGAGAGAGAGAGAGAGAGAGAGAGAGAGAGAGAGAGAGAGAGAGAGAAATGAGGTAGAGATAGATGAGGGGGAGCATGGAAGAGGGGGAAGTCCCTCTGACGTCTTGACTCACCTAGATCTTACCTCTCGCATTCCTTCACCTGCCCCGACCTGCTCTCACCTGCCCCCACCTGCTCTCACCTGCCCCCACCTGCTCTCACCTGCCCCCACCTGCTCTCACCTGCCCCCACCTGCTCTCACCTGCCTGCAGCATTCTCATGCACGTCACAGCTGCTACTGGCTGACTCACAGCTTCAAACATTTCACAGTGTTCAATACGTTTCCAAATGTTACAAAATAAATAAATAACTATATATGTATATATATATTATATATATATATATATATATATATATATATATATATATATATATATATATATATATATATATATATATATATATATTATATATATATATATATATATATATATATATATATATATATATATATATATATATATATATATATATATATATAAATATATATACTAGAGCAAAAGTTAACATTGCCTGAGTTATCATAATCTAACCTAATCAGTGTTGAAAATGGTATATAATACCGACAAGTTGAAGAGTAAGATGTTTCTTCCACGCAGTAAGCTTCTTCAGTCAAATACAGAGGCAGCAGGCGTGGTAGCATAGTGAAGATGATGTAATCAGTCCATCAACCTTTGAGAAATTGATTTTCAGGTGGTCAGTCTCTCAGCATAGAGAAGAGCTCAGCTCCATAGTCTGGAATAAGGTGATAGAGGTGAAACTGCAGATCTAGAGAATGTACAGAGAACCTTTACTGCACGTACAAGTTCCATCAAACACCTTAACTACTGGGAACGCCTGGAAGCACTTGACTTGTACTCACTGGAGCGCAGGCGAGAGATATATATCATAATATACACCTGGAAGATTCTGGAGGGACTAGTCCCTAATCTGTACACAGAAATCACTCCCTACGAAAGCAAAAGACTTGGCAGGCGATGTAACATACCCCTAGTGAAAAGTAGGGGCGTCACTGGTACACTAAGAGAAAACACAATCAGTGTCCTGGGCCCAAGACTGTTCAACAGCCTCCCACCAGCCATAAGGGGCAATACCAATAAACCCCTGGTTGTCTTCAAGAGGGAGCTGGACAGATATCTAAAGTCAGTGCCGGATCAGCCGCGCTGTGGTTCATACATTGGACTATGTGCGGCCAGCAGTAACAGCCTCGTTGATCAGGTCCTGACCCACCAGGAGGCCTGGTCATGGACCGGGCAGCGGGGGCGTTGATCCCCGGGAATGCCCTCCAGGTAGAGGTTAGACAAGGTGCTGGAGCTTTAGATAATAATAATAATAATAATAATAATAATAATAATAATAATAATAATAATAATAATAATAATAATAATAATAATAATAATAGCCTAAAACAATGTTGCCTTGTGGGTCAGTCGTAAGCAGTGTTCGTTATAGCTATAACGAAGAACACCAACGCTGTCACTCAGTTTTTTTTGGAAATATAAGGAACTGCAGCGCATTACAGAATTATTGTCGTGGTGTGACCCAGCCACACCATCGCCCCCACGACATCACTTGTTAAACAACATAGTAATAAAGATTAAAGCTTTATTTATAAGCTGTGTGGCTCCAGGCTTGTAATAAAGTATTCACACTGACTCACTCACCAGCTTGTTCGTTATTGTTAGGTTAATGGGCACAGATGCAATTAATGTGACATTTTGTTGTGGGAACGTTGTGACAAAGCTCCTGGAGAGCGAAACGTTGCAACAATAAAATATCACATTAGTTGCATATGTGTCCATTTACCTAATATTTTGTCGGTAATTCTAACCATTATTGTTCAGTGTTGTCATCTTACTGTGGGACCGACCACCTGACACCTCGGGGAAAAGGATTCTACTGCCTCCAGTGCTGCGTTCACCTGTATTTAACTGAAGAAACCTCTTGTGCAGGCGGAACGTTTCGGCAATAAAGACACCCATGTGTTGCACGAGTGTCTTTGTTATCAACTTGTTCATTGGTATTGGAAGTGTGTGTGATCTGGATCTCCGAAACATCGTCTCCAGGAAGCTTGTGTTTGTGTATGCGTATCCTTGGTAAGTCCTTATTTATATTGATAAATTAGACACAAGAGCAACACTTGGGTATCTTTATTGCGGAAACGTTTGAGGTGGTCAGTCCCTCAGCCTGGAGAAGAGCTGAGCTGCATGGACTGATTACATCATCTCCATTTCACTACTACATCTGCTGCCTTTGTATTTGACTGAAGATTCCCAACTGTAAGGGTACTACTGCCCCTGCTAATGAAGGTAAGCGCATTCTTGTGGTTGGTGACTCTCAGGTAAGATATGTTGACCGTGCTTTTTGTAATAGGAATAAGAAGATGAGAGATAGAGTGTGCTTCCCTGGAGCTGGTGTTGGGGACATTGTCAACAGACTGGATAATATCATGTCAGGTAATGGGAACAAGCCCATTATCTGTCTCAGTGCTGGTGGAAATGATATTGGGAAGGGTAGGAGAGAAGAGCTGCTAGATAAGTACAGGTCAGCTATGGATTTCATTAAGTCTAAGGGAGGGATCCCAATCATATGTAGCATCTTGCCTAGAAGGGGAGTAGGAAATGAATGGTTGTCTAGGGCAATTGGTGTAAATTGCTGGCTAGACAGATACTGCAAGGAACTTGCAATCCCATTCATTGACAACTGGAACAACTTTTATGGCAAACATGATATGTATGCAAGGGATGGGGTTCATCTCTCTGGGCAGGGGTGGTAGCACTTGCAGACTCGATTGAGAAGGCCGTTGGTTTAAATGCCTATGATTTTAAACTGATGGAAGATAGAGGTATGGGTGTGTGTGGGAAACAAGCAGGTTGCAACACTAGGGTTGGAAACAGTAAATGTATAAAAGGCATTCAGCATGAAGTTATAAATAAAGACAATAGAACAGGTCAGCAAACAAAGGGGGACAGCAGAGGGCAGCAAGGGACTAGCTCCCTTAAGGTTTACTATACTAATAGCAGGAGTTTTTAGAAATAAGATAGATGAGCTAAGATTAATTGCAAGTGCAGGAAACATAGATATTATTGCTATAACAGAGACCTGGCTCAATCTGAAGATAGAGAGATGCCCCCTGAATGTCACATTTCAAGGCTATAAATTATTCCACACTGACAGGGTCAACAGGAAAGGTGGTGGAGTAGCGATGTATGTCAGAGACAATTTAAATTGTTGTGTTAGACAAGATATTAAATTAGAAGCGTCAGCCACTGAATCTGTTGGTTACAGCTTCTCGAGGGCCGAGAAAAACTAATTTTGGGTGTGATTTACAGGGCCCCAAATCTTGATAGGGAGTGCAGTAAACTTCTATGGGACGAAAATTCGTAAGGCATCCACATACGAAAATGTTGTGCTAATGGGAGATTTCAACTATAGACAGATTGACTGGAGCAATTTGACAGGAAATTTAGAGTCGGGTGACTTTCTTGATACGATCCAGGATTGTTTTTTAAAACAGTTTGTGACAGAGCCCAACTAGGGGAAATAACCTCCTTGACTTGGTTCTTGCCAGTAGGGAAACACTAATTAATAATCTTGAGGTTAATGATGAGCTTGGGGAGAGTGATCACAAATCACTCAGTTTTAACATATCATGGAATTCCCCTAATAATGGCAATCAAGTCTCCGTCCCTGACTTTCGCTTGGCTGATTTCATAGGACTGAAAAATTACTTAGGTGGGCTGAACTGGAATGACCTGACTAGGGGTCAGGTAGGTGGTGATGGTTGCCGATATGATGCTTTCCAGGGCTTAGTTCTAGCTGCTCAGTCAAATTATGTTCCAAATAGGGAAATCAGATCAAACAAAAATGATCCTAAATGGATGAACAATAGATTTAAAATATCTGATTGGTCAAAGAGAGAGGCATATATAGGCAAATCAAAAGAGGAGAGGGGCAATTAAGAAATCGATATATTCAGTTAAAGAGAGAAATAAAAAGGGAATTAGAAAAGCAAAAAGAGATTATGAGGTTAAAGTTGCAAGAGAATCGAAGACTAACCCAAAAGGATTCTTTCAGGTATACAGAAGTAAGATCAGGGACAAGATAGGCCCACTCAAAAGTTCTCGGGTCAGCTCACTGACAGTGATAAGGAAATGTGTATGAATTTTTAACACATACTTCCTCTCAGTTTTACACAGGAGGATACCAGTGATATTCAGTAATGATAAATTATGTAGAACAGGACGATAATAAACTGTGCACTATTAGGTGTCACAAGTGACATGGTCCTTAGGCAAATAGATAAATTAAAACCTAACAAATCCCCAGGCCCTGATGAAACTGTATGCAAGGGTTCTAAAGGAATGTAAGAGGAGCTTAGCACACCTTTGGCTAATCTTTTCAACATATCACTACAAACTGGCATGGTGCCAGATAAGTGGAAAATGGCAAATGTGATACCTATTTTCAAAACAGGTGACAGGTCCTTAGCTTCGAACTATAGACCAATAAGCCTAACCTCCATAGTGGGAAAATTTATGGAATCAATAATTGCCGAGGCAGTTCGTAGCCACCTTGAAAAGCATAAATTAATCAACGAATTCTCAGCATGGTTTTACAAAGGGGCGTTCCTGCCTTACGAATTTATTAACTTTTTTCACTAAGGTATTTGAGGAGGTAGATCATGGTAATGAATATGATATTGTGTATATGGACTTCAGTAAGGCTTTTGACAGGGTCCCACATCAGAGACTATTGAGGAAAATTAAAGCACATGGAATAGGAGGAGAATTTTTTCCTGGATAGAGGCATGGTTGACAAATAGGCAGCAGAGAGTTTGCATAAATGGGGAGAAATCAGAGTGGGGAAGCGTCACGAGCGGTGTTCCAGGGGTCAGTGTTGGGCCCCTGCTGTTCACAATCTACATAAACGACATAGATGAGGGCATAAAGAGCGACATCGGCAAGTTTGCGATGACACCAAAATAGGCCGTCGAATCATTCTGACGAGGACATTCGAGCACTCCAGGAAGATTTGAATAGACTGATGCAGTGGTCGGAGAAGTGGCAGATGCAGTTTAATATAGACAAATGCAAAGTTCTAAATGTATGGACAGGACAATAACCATGCCACATATAAACTAAATAATGTAGATCTTAATATTACGGATTGCGAAAAAGATTTAGAGTTCTGGTTTAGCAGTAATCTGAATAACCATAGACAACGTGCATAAGTGTTCGCAATAAAGCTAATAGAATCCTTGGCTTCATATCAAGAAGCATAATAATAGGAGTCCTCAGGTTGTTCTTCAACTCTATACATCTTGGTTAGGCCTCATTTAGATTATGCTGCACAGTTTTGGTCACCGTATTACAGAATGGATATAAATTCTCTGGAAAATGTACAAAGGAGGATGACAAAGATGATCCCATGTATCAGAAACCTTCCCTATGAGGATAGACTAAGGGCCCTGAAACTGCACTCTCTAGAAAGACGTAGAATTAGGGGGGATATGATTGAGGTTTTATAAGTGGAAGACAGGAATAAATAAAGGGGATGTAAATAGTGTGCTGAAAATATCTAGCCTAGACAGGACTCGCAGCAATGGTTTTAAGTTGGAAAAATTCAGATTCAGGAGGGATATAGGGAAAGTACTGGTTTGGTAATAGAGTTGTGGATGAGTGGAACAAACTCCCAAGTACCGTTATAGAGGCCAGAACGTTGTGTAGCTTTAAAAATAGGTTGGATAAATACATGAGTAGATGTGGGTGGGTGTGAGTTAGACCTGATAGCTTGTGCTAACAGGTCGGTTGCCGTGTTCCTCCCTTAAGTCAATGTGACCTGACCTGACTAGGTTGGGTGCATTGGCTTAAGCCGGTAGGGACTTGGACCTGCCTCGCATGGGCCAGTAGGCCTTCTGCAGTGTTCCTTCGTTCTTATGTTCTTATGTTAACTGTTGCACATGTGTCCTAATCTAAACGTCCTCTCTCGACCCTCTCTACCCTCAGGGCGCATGTGCGGGGCATACGAGCGACCGTAACATCATGGCTAGCAAGTATTTGAATCACCATATTACAGAATGGACATAAATACGGTGCATAACATACGGAGAAGAGTGAGTAAGTTGATATCATGTATCTCTGGTAAGACGTAGAATTAGGGGAGATACTACTGAAGTGTACAAGTAATAACAATATTTTTCTACAAGTAGATGTACAAGGTATACAGTCCTAGCTGACATCAATGACATACTACTATATAGAAAGCCCCTTGTTATGCTGAGCATTTCGGGCAAATTAGGTCAGTTTTATCCCAGGATGCGACCTATACCAGTCGACTAACACCCAGGTACTCATTTTAATGATGGGTTAACATGGACAATAGGTGTAAGGAAACACTTCCAATGTTTCTACCGTTGGCGGGAATCGAACCCGGACGGTCAGCGTGTGAAGCGAGAGCTTTGCCAACCAGGCCACAAGCCACCCTAGACAGGACTAAATAGAGGGGATATGAATAGCGTGTTTAAAATGAATAACCACGACAGGTGTTGCAATAACGTGTTCGAGAAAGAATACAGGAAAACGTTGGCTTGAAAATAGAGTTATGACTCACGGTATCGTAATGACACGACTGAAACAAACCACGGTACCGGTAGTGCTTGAGTTGATAACTCTTATTGTAGCCAGGTGGCCCAGTGGCTCACGCGCTGCCCTAGAATTTTACGACTCACTTACCGCGAGTTCAAGCCCCGCCCGTAACGTGGTTTGTTTAATAGAATTATAGATGAGTGGGACAGAGTTCCAGGTAGATTTGTTGAAGCCAGAGCTTAGGGTAGCTTTAAAATATAGCCGAGATGAGTGGGTGTGAGTCCGACTTGCCTAGCACGGACCAGTAGTTGCAGTGTTTCACACTGTGTGTACCACACTGTGTGTACCACACTGTGTGTACTACACTGTGTGTACCACACTGTGTGTACCACACTGTGTGTACTACACTGTGTGTACCACACTGTGTATACCACACTGTGTATACCACACTGTGTGTACTACACTGTGTGTACCACACTGTGTGTACCACACTGTGTGTACCACACTGTGTGTACCACACTGTGTACTACACTGTGTGTACCACGCTGTGTGTTCCACACCATTACAGCAGGGTACAGAAATGCCACACCACCACCACACCACCACCACCACCACCACCACCACCACCACCACCACCACCACCATCATCACCACCACCACCACCACCACCACCACCACCATCATCACCACCACCACCACCACCACCACCACCACCACCACCACCACCACCACCATCATCACCACCACCACCACCACCACCACCACCACCACCACTACCCCCCACACAACATCCTGCTGCACCCATCACAACACACAACGTTCGGAGACAGCACAAACTGATATAACAGCGTAGTTACATTTCCTTAATGACTCTGATGGTATTTCCTTAAAAAAACATGTACATCCCATTTAACCTCCTAATTAATACTAAATGGACAGGGATTCGAACCGTGTCGTAACAAACACTGAGAGTGTTGTTGTTGTTGTTGTTGTTGTTGTTGTTGTTGTTATATTATTATTATTATTATTATTATTATTATTATTATTATTATTATTATTATTATTATTATTATTATTATTATTATTTTTATTATAATCATTATTATTATTATATTAATGGAGAAATGCTAAACCTGGAGGGATGCTCTCCTGCCTCTCATCACCGCACATACGTTTCCCAGCGATGAAGAAGTTAGCCATAAACGTTTTGACCTGATCTGAGTCTTTCTGGGCCAGCTTGACCCCCGGCCAGCTTGACCCCCGGCCAGCTTGTGCAACATGCACTGCCATACGTTTACTGCACCAGCCACCTGTACGTGAATGTTAAGTGTCAGTTGAACATTCTCGTCAGTGTTCAACGTTTTCTTCCACTTGAACGTGAGAAATATTCTCACCGTCTCCCAGTGCGACCAGACATTCAGCTGGCTGGGAGGGTGTCGAGGTCCTGGGAGCTACTAGGAAGACTAGGAAGTCCGTCTTGTGGTCATTACCCCGAATGCTAGGCGGTGGGTAAGTAAGGTTAGTTGTCTCCTAGCTGCTAATTTATTGGTCAACCACTGCTCATTCATACACCAGTGATGAACACCGTAGTCTTCAAGACTGGATGGCGAAACGTCTACAACTGAAGCTACCCAGATGCTGCACGTGTCTAATTCTACAAACTGATAAACTGGTTGCACACATTTCGTTACAACAGAACTGATAGACTGGTTCCTGTCAGTGTTCTTGTACTTTCTTGAGACTCATTCGACAATTCCTTTACAACTCCGACAATAAATTTGTTTAACAAAATCATAATCATACTCAACATTCCTCTTATACAATGCCTATTTAGCTAATTCATCAACTGTGTTATGCTCCTGGAGGCCTATGTGAAGAAGGAATCAGGGGTTAGTTACCATTTTGTCCTAGGGTGATAGGCATGTCGTGAACACGCACATTCTAACACTATTAACAGAGTGACAGATTACATACACAAATTATTACCAATAAACATACGGGCACCGTGAGTGGCTAGCTAACATTCCAAGAAGTGTACAACTTTATTCAAACATTCCCAGAAGCGCCTGACTTTAGCAATGATGCACACCCTCCGTGCAAGCCATGCGCTGCCGCTAGCTCAGAAACGATCTGGCCGCATAGCGGGTTGGTGGGAGGGGCCAGGATATTACACCATGTGTCTTCACTCTTAATATACCGTGCTGCGTCGCTTTTATTAGCTGCAATTGTGATGTACGTTAGTGTAATGATGTTATATCATTGTAACCACGAACGAATGGTATTGAATTAATAGCAACACTGCGACTAGCCGAGGATTCGAATCCATGTCGTTTTGGACTGCCTCATGGTGAGTAAAAATCACAAATGACGCTCTAACCCACAGGACCACGCAATCCTACAAGAATCACGCACCCAGCAGATCTAGGTGTTTTAAGAACATAAAAACATAGCAATTTGCCTACAATTGAGGTCAGGCTTATCGGGCGGTAATTTGACGGTAACGACTTGTCTCCTGATTTAAAAATAGGAATTACATTAGCCATCTTCCACATATCACATATCAGACACTACACCTGTTTGAAGAGATAATTTAAAAATATTAGTTAATGGTTCACAGAGTTCCATTTTGCATTCCTTAAGAACCCTTGAAAAAGCTCATCAGGACCCAGCGATTTATTTTGTTTCAGTCGGTCTATTTGTTTCACAACCATTTCACTAGTGACTGTGATGTTACATAATTTATCTTCTTCTGATCCACTATAAAAACTTAATTACTGGGATACTGTTAGTGTCTTCCTGTGTAAAAACCGAGAGAAAATAATCATTTAAAATCGAGCACATTTCGTTCACTTTGTCAGTAAGATGCCCATAGTTATTTTTAAGGGGGCCTATCTTATCTCTAACTTTTGTTCTATACACCTGGAAAAAACTTTTTGGGTTAGTTTTAGAATCCCTAGCAACTTTAATTTCGTGCTCCCTTTTAGCTTTTCTTATCCCCTTTTTAATGTCCCTCTTAATGTCAATATACTGATTCATAAGATGACCCTCACCTCTTTTGATACGTCTATAAATTCCTTTCTTCTGCCTTAAAAGATATTTGAGCCTATTATTCATCCATTTTGGGTCATTATTATTCGATCTAATTTCTTTATACGAGATAAATGTTCTTTGAGCAGCAAGTATAGTGTTCAGAAAGCTATCATACTGATAGCTCTCTTCGTTACTCCAGTCAACAGATGATAAGTGTTCTCTAAGCCCGTTGTAATCTGCTAAGCGAAAATCTGGGACCATTGCTGAATTATCCCTACTGTCATGCTCCCATTCTATGCTAAAGGTAATTGATTTGTGATCACTTGTGCCGAGTTCCTCTGTAATTTCTAAATTATTAACAAGGGTTTCCTTATTTGTCAGAACCAAGTCAAGCAGGTTATTTCCCCTTGTAGGTTCTGTCACAAACTGCTTCAAAAAACAATCTTGAAGTACTTTTAAGAAGTAATTTGATTCTAAATTCCCAGTCAAGAAATTCCAATCAATCTGACTAAAGTTAAAGTCCCCTAGAATTACTACATTATCGTGCCTTGTGGCCTTAACAATTTCCTCCCATAGTAATCTTCCTTGGTCTCTATCTAAGTCTGGGGGACGGTATATCACTCCTAGAATCAATTTTTCATGCCCCTCTGAAAATTCTATCCAAACAGACTCTGTATGTGTTACTTCAGACTTAATACCCGTTTTTATGCAACAGTTCAAGCGATCTCGGACATACAATGCCACCCCACCCCCCTTCCCAATACTTCTATCTACTTGGAACAATTTAAAACCCTGAATGTGACATTCTGCAGGCATGTCCCGACTTTTGGAATTAAACCATGTCTCAGTTATGGCAAATACATCAATGTTACCTGCACTAGCAACTAATTTCAACTCGTCTATCTTATTCCTAGCACTACGGCTATTAGCATAATATATTTTTAAAGACCCTCCTTTCTCTTCACCCTTCATGCTCATTTCTGTTTTTCCACTAAACCTATTACTGTCCTTGTTACCTAGTGTCACTGGCTTTCCAATATCCATCTCATTCTGCCTATTACTAGTTCCCCTAAAACTCCTAACATTACTACACTGGGACTTCATTGTTTTCCTGCTAAATCCCATACCACTATTCCTAGTTAAAAGTCCTAACACCTCCCTTCACTGCAGTTGCCAGTGCCCCCATCCCAGACCTAGATAAGTGTACCCCATCCCTGGCATACATGCCATTTCTGCCATAGAAGAAGTCCCAGTTGTCAATGAAAGTTACCGCATTTTCCTGACAGTATTTGTCCAGCCAGCAATTGACACCAATTGCCCTGGACATCCATTCATTTCCAATTCCTCTCCTTGGCAAAATACCACATATGACAAGGTTCCCACCCTTCTTCCTAATTATCTCTATTGCTGACCTATACCTGCTAATCAGGTCTTCACTCCTACGTCTGCCAACATTGTTGCCTCCTGCACTGAGGCAGATAATAGGATTGTTCCCATTACCTTTAATGATGTCGTCCAGACGGCTAACAATATCCCCCATCCCAGCCCCAGGAAAACATACTCTCTGCCTCCTCTTCCTGTCCCTAAGACGAAAGGCCCTATCCATAAACTTAGCCTGTCTCCAACTAAAACAATGTTCTTACCTTCACTTGTGGAATTCGTCGTGACGTTCTCGATGGTCTTTGTTGGGGTTTCAAGGGATGTCTCACTCACGTCTGCCAGTGCTTCCTTGGTGCTCGTTGTGACGTTCCCAGTAGACAACCCACATTCGTCAGGTAGCACCGCAAATGGGTTGGAAGTTTCCACAGCAGTCTTCCGGTTTTTCGTTGTTTCTGCCTCACCAACAGTCTTCTTGATCCTCAGCTTGGTTCCATGTTGCCCGGCCACTGACCAGGTTCCCCTCTTAACCTGAGGACTCACAACAGGATTACTACGAATCCTCTTGTTCTCCTCCGTTAATCACTGTATCTCCAGCTTAGCAACCCTAAGCTCCTCTTTGAGCTGCTGGTAGACTTGCTCAAGAGAGGACATCTTGGTGCAGATTCACAGAGAGCACACAGACAAGTCTTCACAGAGCTACGTACAGGTCACCACTGAGCTAAGTACAAGTCACCGAGGACATACAGTGGTGTGGGTGCCTCTGAGCTAACTTCATTCGAATCCCGTTTGGTGTTCTAGCCTTCACGAGCAGCATCAGTATTTTGTATTATCGTAACCACGAACGAGTGGTATTGAATCAGTAACAACACTGCGACTAGACGAGGATTAGAACCCATGTCGTTTTGGCCCACCTCATGGTGAGCGAAAATCACACATGATGCTCTAACCCACAGGACCACGCAATCCTACGAGATGCAAGCACCCAGCAAAGCTAGGTATTTTACTTGTAGGATTGCGGGGTCCTGTGGGTTAGAGCGTCATGTGTGATTTTCGCTCACCATGAGACTGACCAAAACGACATGGATTCGAATCCTCGGCTATTCGCAGTATTGATTATATATATATATATATATATATATTATAATATATATATATATATATATATATATATATATATATATATATATATATATATATATATATATATATATATATATATATATATATATAATATATATAATTATATATATAATATATAATATATATATATATATATATATTATAAGAGTGTAATATACTGCTTTTATATATCGTAATTTATTCAGAGTTAGATTTAAACATCTTCCATATACGCTTTCGTTGTGTATATCATTCGTTATAGTAAGTTTAAGTAGGGATAACCAGAGTGTCAAGCGAGATGTCAACAATTATATTGTTCCGTCAACAAACTACGTATGTTAAAATAAATTTTTCCTTGACACTTTTCAGCTTAAAAAGTTATACATGTTGCATTAAATAAATCGATGTATTTTTTTATACACACGCAACGTTCTATATTTGTTCCCACAGAGGTAATTATCCGTCACAGTATACAGAAATAATTCAATAAGTAATAGCTTAAGCCACATATATTATCATGACCATCATTAATATCGCTCCAGCTTACTACTGCAAGACTTAAATATTCTTTTTCTCTTTAATAAAGGTTAATTCAGACTTACGTAGTGACTTCAGTCACATTTTTAACTCGTGTTAAATGTTAGCTATGAACAGTTCTTGTTAACTTAGATGATAGTTATTACCAGCCAGTCAGCAGCGAGCAGCAGCATTGTTGATGTTGCCTTAGTGTGCAAGGAGCTTCTTGCATCATAGTAATGCAGGCAGTGTTACCTGCAGCGAGTAAGGACCTTCTTGCATCATGCAGACAAGGCACAGGGTTCCTAGAACTGGTCGCCACTTTAGCAAACATGGGGTAGTGCATGACAGTGTATGTATCTCGGCCACAGTGTGTAGCCTACACCACATAGTAGAGGCGTTCACAACGGGTGTGATATACACTAGTGTCATTAGTGGTGCATTTGGCTAAACTCTCGATGTTATGATGTGAAGGTTGAGTCAGTGTGATGACGTCAATGGAATTGTTTCATCTTTTACACCACACTACCTGAACCTGTTCTTCCACTACCAGGTAGGTAGACCATCACCAGGAATTAGACTCAAACTTCCCCATCACACAGAAGTATTGGTACCAGTCACCACCACCACCGCCAACACTAACACCAGCGCTAAAATAAACCAACACTAACACCAGCGCTAAAATAAACCAACACTAACACCAGCGCTAAAATAAACCAACACTAACACCAGCGCTAAAATAAACCAACACTAACACCAGCGCTAAAATAAACCAACACTAACACCAGCGCTAAAATAAACCAACACTAACACCAGCGCTAAAATAAACCAACACTAACACCAGCGCTAAAATAAACCAACACTAACACCAGCGCTAAAATAAATCAACACTAATACCAGCGCTAAAATAAATCAACACTAATGTCAGCTCTTGCGAAGAATAAGACACATGCGCGACACTTATTGTCGAAACGTTTCGCCTGCTGAGCAGGCTTCTTCAGTCGAATACAGTAGAAGTGAAGAAAAATTTTGAGGTGATCCCTTGATAGACGGTAGTCAGCTTCTCACATTTGATAGACTCGTCTGAAAAAGGTACCTGCTCCCAGTAAGGATGCTGTCTACCATTATTACTAGGATGACAAGAGAGTAGCTTCTCCCTGGATGGTTGCTGTCTACCAACTTCATAAAACCTAAATATAAACTTAACCTAAACAACGTAAGCACATAATACACATTTTAAAACGGATACACTAGCTTATGTCTGGGAAGTGTTTGTTTACGATGTGCCTGCGCTGCATAACAGTGGTGCATAAACAAAGGCAAAGAAATTTATTAAAATTGCGTTAGACTGAATATCTTGATAAAACTCAATAGTTTTTTAATAAGTATGCTGGAACACCATAAATGGATGATATAAACAGATAACCGACAAGCGAGATTCGATCCTTAGAAGGATGTACGTAAATTTAGCACAAAAAAAAAAAACTCGTATCAGACGATTTCTATATTTTAATGTCCGAAAGAAAAGCTATGAAATGGCTAGAAGAGTTAGAAATATGATGAAAGGCTGGAAACACTGAAGATTCTTCCGCTGGGTGATAACAGGAAGAGAAGACACGATGACCACACACAAGGTCACTGAAGGACACAAAAGAATTGATCAAGATTTGACTGTACCTGTTCCTGCAACAAGGATAACATGAGGTCACAACTGTACCTGCAACAAGGATAACATGAGGTCACAGTTTTACCGGCAACAAGGATAACAAGAGGTCACCGTTATACCTGCAACAAGGATAACAAGAGGTCACAGTTATACATGCAACAAGGATAACAAGAGGTCACAGTTGTACCGGCAACAAGGATAGCAAGGGTCACAGTTATACCTGCAACAAGGATAACATGAGGTCACAGTTGCACCTGCAACAAGGATAACAAGACGTTATCGTTGAGCAGTGGAATGATTGAAATGAGGAGGTAGTAAGCTCTTCAATCATTGCTAACTTAAAAAACTACATAGCATAACCCTGGTGGGCTTGCTACAAGTAGGTAATCACACACACACACACACGGGGAAAAAAAAACACTGGTCTCCTTATATAAAATTCTGGAGAGACAAGAGGACTGATTGACAGAAGGCAAAGTAACAGTAAGGAATAAGGGATCAGAATGCGTGTATGGTGAGTGGGGTTCTGCAAGGATGAGTTCTAGTACCTCTACTGTTTCTAATATACGTGAACGATCTGCCAGAGGGACGAATACTGTCATTATTTGTGGATTGTATAAAACTAGTACGAGGAGGAGAGAACACGGGTAAACGCCAGGGAAATGTTAATAGACTACGGATGTGTTCAAAAAAGTGTCTTCTCGAGTTCAACCTGAACAAATGCAAGGTCAAGCAAATTGAAGGTGAGGTCAGACAGGATACAGAGCACAATATGAGCAGAGAGAAGCCGCAAATATCAGAGTGAAAGGGACCTGGTAGTGAATGTAATACTAATCACGTCACCAGAAACACGTCAGCGACATTTACAAAATTAGCAAACATCAGAATAACATTCAGGAACCTTAATAATCCTTCCGAACCTTGTACATTATACGACATACTATGTCAGGCCAGTCACTGAGTACTCAGACCAGCATGGAGTCCACACTTGGTCAAGCACGTGAAGAAGCACTGTGAGAATAGATAAATGATTCAGAGAACCGAGAAATTGATAAATTAGACACATGTGCAACACTTGGGTATCTTTATTGTGGAAACGTTTCACCACACAGTGGCCTAATCAGTCCAATACAAAGAAAAATGGTGAAGCACAGGAGTCTGAGGTAACAGCCTAGAGATGAAATAATCAGTCCATCAGTCTTGATAAGAACACAGGAGATGCTCGAAGAAGGGGCTTATATACCGCAAACAGGTGAGGTGATGCAGTCCTAGGCGATCTGATCTTCACCAGTCTTCTTTGTATTGGATTGATGAAGCCACTGTGTGGCGTAACGTCTCCATAATATAGATACCCAAGTGTTGCACATGTGTCTATTACTATGAGGAGAGGTTGAAGAGTTGAAGCTGACGAGCTTCGCAGAGAGGATAAGAGAAGACACGATTACGACATACAAAATCTTAAAGGGGAATTGATAAGATAGATAAGGACAGACTGAGTTAAGACCAGGATCAAGGGGACACACGTGAAAGCTAATAACACAGATGAACCACAGTGATGTCAGGTAGTATTTCTTTAGTTTGAGGATGGCTGAAAAGTGGAATGACTTGGATGAGGCAGTGGTGGAGACAAACTGAATACACAGCTTCAAGAGCAGATACGACAAGGCCCAAGAGGCAAGAAGTCAGTGGTGGCGGTCAAGGAATACGAGTGAGTACACAAGAGACGCACACACACGTACCCACCCCAGCACTCACCTGTGCCGCAGGCAATATACTGGGAAAAGTGTTTTTGCATCACAAACAAGATTTCTGTTTGAGCGTTGAGTGTGAGGGGGTGGCAGCCAGGGTGGTTGCCAGGGTGGTAGCCAGGGTGGTAGCCAGGGTTGTAGCCAGGGTGGCAGCAGGGTGACAGGCAGGGTAGTAGGTAGGGTGGTAACCAGGGTAGGAGGCAGGGTGGCAGGCATGGTAGCAGGTAGGGTGGCAGGCAGAGTAGCAGCCAGGGTGGCAGGCAGGGTAGGAGGCAGGGTGGCAGGCAGGGTAGCAGCCTAGGCAGCAGGCAGTACAACAGGCAGGGTAGCAGCCTGGGAAGCAGGCAGGGTAGCGGGTAGGGTGGCAGGCAGGGTAGCGGGTAGGGTGGCAGGCAGGGTAGCGGGTAGGGTGGCAGGCAGGGTAGCAGCCTAGACAGCAGACAGGGCAGCAGGCAGGGTAGCAGCCTGGGCAGCAGGCAGGGTGGCAGGCAGGGTGGCAGGCAGGATGGCAGGCATCTGGGTCCATGAATGCCATCACTCATCTTATCTCCACATGTCTCACTGCATCTCACTACCTTAACTTGAATCTTAAATTCTTGAAACTTTAATAACAACAAAATCAGAGAAGTCAAGTGGGAGGAGGAATGTCACTCGACACTTAACACTTGTGTCAAACACCATATAACAACACATATATCCACATATTGCAACATACACACATACTACAACATACATATCAACGGGTGAAACCTCACTAACAGCCAACAGAAGTCAACAACAGTTGCAGGAGTAACATAAACAAGTGCGACGTTTTCCTCTAGACGACATGTTTACTAAGAGTTCCCGCCCTCCCGAGAGTCACTTTCAGAGCCCCGGGGAGCCAGCAATCTAGTCCTTATGTTCAACTTACTCAAGAACCAGAGTTCTCCCTCAGCAAGCGCAACATACAACACTTGTCTCTATGTACTAGAGACGGAAGAACCAGAATTCTTCACCTTCCAGACCGGGACTTCCCGGCGAAGTTGCCAGTTAATATTATTTTTCATTAACAATCTTCCTTTTTATTAAATTCATTCTCAACTTTGTAAGTGCTATAACCGTGGATAATTTAGTCTACTACGTGACGAATAATGAAAACATGGATAACAAATCAAGTAAAACGTGAAATTAACCATATAAAGCAGGCGGGAGAGTTGCCAAGCGTCGCTGGACACTTCAACACACATACCATTCATTGTTGCCGGTAAATTTCTGGTTATCACATTTCTTAAAAAAAAAAAATAAATGGACCCATTTCCCTTATGCGAAGTTTCACTTTAATTAAAAGGCTCTAGAAGTGACTAAGTGCCTACCACACACATTCGTTTATGACCAGAACGTCGTAAATAACAATAAATTTATTGTCATAGGAAATATTTTTTTTTAATTGCGAATCCTAACCACTGATAAATAAACACATCGGTTAAGAGGCGTTGTTTATATAGTGTTTATGTAGTGTTTATATAAATCAAACAAGTAGTGTTTCACTCTGTGTGATGGTGGGAAACCCTCGGCCAGGAGGTGACGGGACGGGCTCTTGATTCAAGGAACTGGAGGGCTCCTCCAGAGCCTGGGATCAAACTTGATAATCTTCAACCCCTTTGTGGGTTTATCGCTTGGTCTAGATTGTAATAATAATAACCACTACTACCACTATTACTACCACTACTACTACTACTACCACCACTACTACTACTACTGCCACTACGTCTACTACTACCACTACAACTACTACTACCACGACTACTACTACTACTACTACTACCACCACTACCACTACCACTACAACCACCACTACAACCACCGCTACCATCAAACAAACATCAACAAACACCAACAAACACACACGAACAAGTATACACCAACAAACACACAACAAACACACACGAACAAACACACACACCATCAAACACACGCTAACAAGCACACCAACAAACACACATTAACAAACCACAAACCAAAAGCACACACTAAACAAACACACACCAACAAACACACTAACAACACACATACCAACAAACGCACACACAACAAACACACATTAACAAGCACAAACCAAAAGCACACACTAACAAAACACACACCAACAAACACACCAACAAACACACAAACAAACACAACACCAACAAACACACACCTACAAACACACATTAACAAACACAAACCAAAAGCCACACACTAACAAACACACACACCATCAAACACACGCTAACAAACACACCAACAAACACACATTAACAAACGCAAACCAAAAGCACACACTAACAAACACACACCAACAAACGCACTAACAAACACACACCAACAAACGCACACCAACAAACACACATTAACAAACACACAAACCAAAAGCACACACTAACAAACACACACCAACAAACACACACCAACAAACACACTAACAAACACACACCAACAAACACACACCAACAAATACACATTAACAAACACAAACCAAAAGCACACATTAACAAACACACCAACAAACACACTAACAAACCACACACTAACAAACACACCAACAAACACACTAACAAACACACTAACAAACACACACCAACAAACACACACCAAGAAACACACTAACAAACACACACACCAACAAACACACAAACCTCAGCAACACACCAACGCACATCAACGTATTTCCCAGAAGCGATCAGAAACGTTTGCTGTCGTAGTGACGTCAGAGGAGCCGGGACGAGACCTGGGGAAGGGGAGGCAACAAGAGGAGGTAAGGGGGAGGCGACGAGGGGAAGGGGGTAATCCTCTTTCAGGGGGATGGGCGGAGTGCTGGCTGGTGGGGCAGTATATAACAAGAGAGATCACACAACCCTGCTACAGTTGCTTTCAATCTTCGCACAGTGCGTGTGTACCTGTGGTATTGAACTACCACAATCAGACGTGCCTCTCGGCTCCTACAATCACACTCACAATCATTTTCTTGTATTATCTCGAGATAACTGCTACCCGGAACGAGCAACCTTGCAATGGAGACCTGCAACATGGAAAACACCATGCTT
>NC_069432.1:40107306-40162306 GCF_026875155.1 Cherax quadricarinatus
GAAGCACTCACAGGTGTTTACAAGCACTCACAGGTGTTTAGGGGCACTCACAGGTGTTTAGAAGCACTCACAGGTGTTTACAGCACTCACGGTGTTTAGGGGCACTCCAGGTGTTTGGGAAGCACTCACAGGTGTTTACAAGCACTCACAGGTGTTTAGAGGCACCCCACAGGTGTTTAGAAGCACTCACAGGTGTTTACAAGCACTCACAGGTGTTTAGAGGCATCACGGTGTTTAGAAGCACTCCACAGGGTTTTAGAGGCACTCACAGGTGTTAGAAGCATCACAGGTGTTTACAAGCACTCACAGGTGCTTAGAAGCACTCACAGGTGTTTAGAAGCACCCACAGGTGTTTATAAGCACTCACAGGTGTTTAGAAGCACTCACAGGTGTTTAGAGGCACTCACAGGTGTTTAGAGGCACTCACAGGTGTTTAGAAGCACTCACAGGTGTTTAGAAGCACTCACAGGTGTTTAGAAGCACTCACAGGTGTTTACAAGCACTCAAAGGTGTTTAGAAGCACTGAATGGTGTGTGGGTGTGTACTCACCATGTTGTACTCTCCTAGTTGTGGTTGCAGGGGTCGAGTCACAGCTCCTGGCCCCGCCTCTTCACTGGCTGCTACTAGGTCACTCTTCCTGCTCTATGAGCTTCATCATACCTCTTCTTAAAGCTATGTATGGATCCTGCCTCCACTACATCACTTCCCAGACTATTGCACTTCCTGACAACTCTATGACTGAAGAAATACTTCCTAACATCCCTGTGATTCATCTGAGTCTTTAACTTCCAACTGTGTCCCTTTGTTGCTGTGTCACATCTCTGGAACATCCTGTCTCTGTCCACCTTGTCTATTTCTCTCAGTATTTTGTATGTCCTTATCATGTCCCCTCTATCTCTTCTGTCCTCCAGTGTCGTCAGATAGATTTCCCTTAACCTCTCCTCGTAGGACATATCCCTTAGCTCCGAGACTAATCTTGTTGCAAACCTTTGCACTTTCTCTAGTTTCTTTACATGCTTGGCTAGGTGTGGGTTCCAAACTGGTGCCGCATACTCCAATATGGGCCTAACGTACACGGTGTACAGGGTCCTGAACGATTCCTTATTAAGATGTCGGAATGCTGTTCTGAGGTTTGCCAGGCGCCCATATGCTGCGGCAGTTATTTGGTTGATGTGCGCTTCAGATGTGCCTGGTGTTATACTCACCCCAAGATCTTTTTCCTTGAGTGATGTTTGTAGTCTCTGGCCCCCTAGACTGTACTCCGTCTGCGGTCTTCTTTGCCCTTTTCCAATCCTCATGACTTTGCACTTGGTGGGATTGAACTCCAGGAGCCAGTTGCTGGACCAGGTCTGCAGCCTGTCCAGATCCCTTTGTATTTCTGCCTGGTCTTCGATCGAATGAACTCTTCTCATCAACTTCACGTCATCTGCAAACAGGGACACCTCGGAGTTTATTCCTTCTGTCATGTCGTTCACAAATACCAGAAACAGCACTGGTCCTAGGACTGACCCCTGTGGGACCCCGCTGGTCACAGGTGCCCACTCTGACACCTCGCCACGTACCATTACTCGCTGCTGTCTTCCTGACAAGTATTCCCTGATCCATTGCAGTGCCTTCCCTGTTATCACTGCTTGGTCCTCCAGTTTTTGCACTAATCTCTTGTGTGGTACTGTGTCAAACGCCTTCTTGCAGTCCAAGAAAATGCAATCCACCCACCCCTCTCTTTCTTGTCTTACTGCTGTCACCATGTCATAGAACTCCAGTAGGTTTGTGACACAGGATTTCCCATCTCTGAAACCATGTTGGCTGCTGGTGATGAGATCATTCCTTTCTAGATGTTCCACCATTCTTCTCCTGACAATCTTTTCCATGATTTTGCATGCTATACATGTCAGTGACACTGGTCTGTAGTTTAGTGCTTCATGTCTGTTTCCTTTTTTAAAGATTGGGACCACATTTGCTGTCTTCCATGCCTCAGGCAATCTCCCTGTTTCGATAGATGTATTGAATATTGTTGTTAGGGGTACACATAGCGCCTCTGCTCCCTCTCTCAGGACCCATGGAGAGATGTTATCTGGCCCCATTGCCTTTGAGATATCTAGCTCACTCAGAAGCCTCTTCACTTCTTCCTCGGTTGTGTGTACTGTGTCCAGCACATGGTGGTGTACCCCACCTCTCCGTCTTTCTGGAGCCCCTTCTGTCTCCTCTGTGAACACTTCTTTGAATCTCTTGTTGAGTTCCTCACATACTTCATGGTCATTTCTTGTTGTCTCTCCTCCTTCTTTCATTAGCCTGATTACCTGGTCCTTGACGGTTGTTTTCTTCCTGATGTGGCTGTATAACAGCTTCGGGTCAGATTTGGCTTTTGCTGCTATGTCGTTTTCATATTGACGTTGGGCCTCCCTTCTTATCTGTGCATATTCTTTTCTGGCTCTACGACTGCTCCCTTATTCCCCCTGGGTCCTTTGCCTTCTATATTTCTTCCATCCCTAGCACACTTGTTTTTCCCTTTCCTTGCATCTTTGGGTAACCATGGGCCATCCGGTTTCCCATTATTCCTTTTCCCCCCTTGGTAAAAACCTCCCCTCACCTCCTTGCACATTGTTCACATATCCATCATCTCTTTAAACTGGCTTCCCTCCCAGTTCTTTTGCCCCACTGAACCTCTTCAGGAATTTTCCCATTCCGTGTAGCCCCCTTTTCCTGCAGTTTGGTTTCATTTGCCTGCCTTCCGCTTCCCCCCCACTTTAGCTCTACTGTGTTTCGAAGCTTAAAACCACATGACGCTGCCCCAAGGGGTCTTCAATGTATGTCCTCAAATCTGCACTACCAAAAGGTGAATACAATTTCCCTTGCTGGTTCATCCCTCTCCTCTTCTTTGTAGTGTCCCCCCTTTCGTGTTTAATGAAGTTTTCCAGTACCCCCCCATCATCTTCCCCCCTGTACTTGCCCCCATGTGGGCCCCAAATTCTCCCATTCGATCCCTTGTGGTTAAAGTCGCCCTGATCAGGAGCTTTGCCCTGATGCATGACCTTCTCGCCACTGCCGCCAGTTGGGCAACCAACGCTCTATTTCTTCGCAACCTTGCCTTTGGGCCCCCTGCTGTTCTGTTGGGGGGTTATACATCACTCAATTATCACCTTGGGACCACCCAAATGAAGCGTTCCCGCAAAGTCACTTTTTCTTCCCCCTGTCTCCTCTCTCCAGCTATCAAAAATTCCCTCGGTGTTTGATCGCAATGCCACCCTCCACCCCCCCCCATTTCCTCGTCTTTTTTTCAGATCTGGTATCCCCTGGGGAAAAAGGGATCGTTATCAACCTTTTAAACTTGGTTTTTGTGATCGCATATGTCGGGATGCCCCTTTGACTTTTCGTGCCCCCCTCCCACTTGTTTGTTATTCCATCAGCGTTTGTGTCCCTAAATTCATTTCCTTTCCAACACGGGTTTGGGGGCCTGGGGGGTGGGGGACCTTAGCTACGTGGGATTCTATGGTTGGGGGGTGGGTGGAAGTTGTGGGTATGGATTGTATTGTGTGTTGGAATGGTGTGATAGGTTATGGGGTTCTGAGGATTGTTGTGTGTGTGCTTGCCCTTGCTGCTCTGTTCTGCTCTGACTGACCTCTGCTGGTTCCATCCTTGTCTCCTTTCCTAGCTCCTTTCGCTTTTTTGTCCTCTCCCTCAGCTGCTGTCTCTCTGTTTGTGTTCTGTGTGTGTGTGTGTGTGTGTGTGTGTGTGTGTGTGTGTGTGTGTGTGTGTGTGTGTGTGTGTGTGTGTGTGTGTGTGTGTGTGTCTCAGTATATATACACTAAGAGCTCACTATAACACTTGTTTTAGGTAATAACGTTATCGTGACTGGTGGTGTACATGTGACATTCAGCTTTATGACCTTCGTGTAGTCGACAAGCTTTAGACTTAATACCTCACACTTCTTCTTTGACTTCAAGAACATACAAGGAGAATTCACCAGCTTTCAAGAAGTTCAAAGCTTAAGCAAACGATATGGAACAGCCCTGTGAACATGTGCACACGTCACGACACTCGGAGACCTTCACACACACATACACAGCTTCACACTTGTGCATTCATCATTAATCACTCCTACACTAATCATACACTACACTTGACAGTAACGACTTATGACACGCAGAGGTGTTGCAGTTCATTTGTTACACCCTCTCTGTACCTTCCTTTACTACACCCTCAGTACACAGCACAGCACTACTGTCTCTGCTCACCTAGCAGTAAATAAGTACTTGGGTGTTACTCTGCTTGTAGCTGGTGTCTTAAGAGAGAACCTAATGAAGTGTTGTTTGCTAGGTCCTACATATCATCCTTCCCTTCCACCGTGCAGACACAACACGCCATCCTTCCCTTCCACCGTGCAGACACAACACTCCATCCTTCCCTTCCACCTGCAGACACAACACTCCACCTTCCCTTCCACCGTGCAGACACAACACTCCATCCTTCCCTTCCACCGTGCAGACACAACACTCCATCCTTCCCTTCCACCGTGCAGACACAACACGCCATCCTTCCCTTCCACCGTGCAGACACAACACTCCATCCTTCCCTTCCACCGTGCAGACACAACACCACCATCCTTCCCTTCCACCGTGCAGACACAACACGCCATCCTTCCCTTCCACCGTGCAGACACAACACGCCCATCCTTCCTTCCACCGTGCAGACACAACACTCCATCCTTCCCTTCCACCGTGCAGACACAACACGCCATCCTCCCTTCCACCGTGCAGACACAACACACCATCCTTCCCTTCCACCGTGCAGACACAACACCCATCCTTCCCTTCCACCGTGCAGACACAACACTCCATCCTTCCCTTCCACCGTGCAGACACAACACGCCATCCTTCCCTTCCACCGTGCAGACACAACACACCATCCTTCCCTTCCACCGTGCAGACACAACACACCATCCTTCCCTTCCACCGTGCAGACAACAACACACCATCCTTCCTTCCACCGTGCAGACACAACACTCCATCCTTCCCTTCCACCGAGCAGACACAACACTCCACTCCTTCCCTTCCACCGTGCAGACACAACACACCATCCTTCCCTTCCACCGTGCAGACACAACACTCCATCCTTCCCTTCCACGTGCAGACAACAACACGCCATCCTTCCCTTCCACCGTGCAGACACAACACACCATCCTTCCCTTCCACCGTGCAGACACAACACGCCATCCTTCCCTTCCACCGTGCAGACACAACACACCATCCTTCCCTTCCACCGTGCAGACACAACACTCCATCCTTCCCTTCCACCGTGCAGACACAACACTCCATCCTTCCCTTCCACCGTGCAGACACAACACACCATCCTTCCCTTCCACCGTGCAGACACAACACTGCCATCCTTCCCTTCCACCGTGCAGACACAACACTCCATCCTTCCCTTCCACCGTGCAGACACAACACTTCATCCTTCCCTTCCACCGTGCAGGACACAACACACCATCCTTCCCTTCCACCGTGCAGACACAACACTCCATCCTTCCCTTCCACCGTGCAGACACAACACACCAATCCTTCCCTTCCACCGTGCAGAGACACAACACGCCATCCTTCCCTTCCACCGTGCAGACACAACACTCCATCCTTCCCTTCCACCGTGCAGACACAACACACCATCCTTCCCTTCCACCGTGCAGACACAACACCCATCCTTCCCTTCCACCGTGCAGACACAACACTCCATCCTTTTCCCTTCCACCGTGCAGACACAACACACCATCCTTCCCTTCCACCGTGCAGACACAACACTCCATCCTTCCCTTCCACCGTGCAGACACAACACTCCATCCTTCCCTTCCACCGTGCAGACACAACACACCATCCTTCCCTTCCACCGTGCAGACACAACACTCCATCCTCCCTTCCACCGTGCAGACACAACACACCATCCTTCCCTTCCACCGTGCAGACACAACACTCCATCCTTCCCTTCCACCGTGCAGACACAACACACCATCCTTCCCTTCCACCGTGCAGACACAACACTCCATCCTTCCCTTCCACCGTGCAGACACAACACTCCATCCTTCCCTTCCACCGTGCAGACACAACACTCCATCCTTCCCTTCCACCGTGCAGACACAACACTCCATCCTTCCCTTCCACCGTGCAGACACAACACACTCATCCTTCCCTTCCACCGTGCAGACACAACACACCATCCTTCCCTTCCACCGTGCAGACACAACACACCATCCTTCCCTTCCACCGTGCAGACACAACACACCATCCTTCCCTTCCACCGTGCAGACACAACACTCCATCCTTCCCTTCCACCGTGCAGACACAACACTCCATCCTTCCCTTCCACCGTGCAGACACAACACTCCATCCTTCCCTTCCACCGTGCAGACACCAACACACCTATCCTTCCCTTCCACCGTGCAGACAACAACATCTCCCCATCCTTCTCCCTTCCACCGTGCAGACACAACACACCATCCTTTCCCTTCCACCGTGCAGACACAACACACCATCCTTCCCTTCCACCGTGCAGACACAACACACCATCCTTCCTTCCACCGTGCAGACACAAACACTCCATCCTTCCCTTCCACCGTGCAGACAACAACACACCATCCTTCCCTTCCACCGTGCAGACACAACACACCATCCTTCCCTTCCACCGTGCAGACACAACACTCCATCCTTCCCTTCCACCGTGCAGACACAACACTCCATCCTTCCCTTCCACCGTGCAGACACAACACACCATCCTTCCCTTCCACCGTGCAGACACAACACTCCATCCTTCCCTTCCACCGTGCAGACACAACACACCATCCTTCCCTTCCACCGTGCAGACACAACACTCCATCCTTCCCTTTCCACCGTGCAGACACAACACGCCATCCTTCCCTCCACCGTGCAGACACAACACACCATCCTTCCCCTTCCACCGTGCAGACACAACACACTCCACCTTTCCCTTCCACCGTGCAGACACAACACTCCATCCTTCCCTTCCACCGTGCAGACACAACACACCATCCTTCCCTTCCACCGTGCAGACACAACACTCCATCCTTCCCTTCCACCGTGCAGACACAACACTCCATCCTTCCCTTCCACCGTGCAGACACAACACGCCATCCTTCCCTTCCACCGTGCAGACACAACACTCCATCCTTCCCTTCCACCGTGCAGACACAACACTCCATCCTTCCCTTCCACCGTGCAGACACAACACACCATCCTTCCCTTCCACCGTGCAGACACAACACTCCATCCTTCCCTTCCCACCGTGCAGACACAACACACCATCCTTCCCTTCCACCGTGCAGACACAACACTCCATCCTTCCCTTCCACCGTGCAGACACAACACACCATCCTTCCCTTCCACCGTGCAGACACAACACTCCATCCTTCCCTTCCACCGTGCAGACACAACACTCCATCCTTCCCTTCCACCGTGCAGACACAACACGCCATCCTTCCCTTCCACCGTGCAGACACAACACTCCATCCTTCCCTTCCACCGTGCAGACACAACACTCCATCCTTCCCTTCCACCGTGCAGACACAACACACCATCCTTCCCTTCCACCGTGCAGACACAACACTCCATCCTTCCCTTCCACCGTGCAGACACAACACACCATCCTTCCCCTTCCACCGTGCAGACACAACACTCCATCCTTCCCTTCCACCGTGCAGACACAACACTCCATCCTTCCCTTCCACCGTGCAGACACAACACACCATCCTTCCCTTCCACCGTGCAGACACAACACTCCATCCTTCCCTTCCACCGTGCAGACACAACACTCCATCCTTCCTTCCACCGTGCAGACACAACAACTCCATCCTTCCCTTCCACCGTGCAGACACAACACACCATCCTTCCCTTCCACGTGCAGACACAACACACCATCCTTCCCTTCCACCGTGCAGACACAACACTCCATCCTTCCCTTCCACCGTGCAGACACAACACTCCATCCTTCCCTTCCACCGTGCAGACACAACACACCATCCTTCCCTTCCACCGTGCAGACACAACACTCCATCCTTCCCTTCCACCGTGCAGACACAACACACCATCCTTCCCTTCCACCGTGCAGACACAACACTCCATCCTTCCCTCCACCGTGCAGACACAACACACCATCCTTCCCTTCCACCGTGCAGACACAACACACCATCCTTCCCTTCCACCGTGCAGACACAACACTCCATCCTTCCCTTCCACCGTGCAGACACAACACTCCATCCTTCCCTTCCACCGTGCAGACACAACACACATCCTTCCCTTCCACCGTGCAGACACAACACTCCATCCTTCCCTTCCACCGTGCAGACACAACACTCCATCCTTCCCTTCCACCGTGCAGCACACAACACACCATCCTTCCCTTCCACCGTGCAGACACAACACTCCATCTTCCCTTCCACCGTGCAGACACAACACACCATCCTTCCCTTCCACCGTGCAGACACAACAACACCATCCTTCCCTTCCACCGTGCAGTACACAACACTCCATCCTTCCCTTCCACCGTGCAGACACAACACTCCATCCTTCCCTTCCACCGTGCAGACACAACACTCCATCCTTCCCTTCCACCGTGCAGACACAACACACCATCCTTCCCTTCCACCGTGCAGACACAACACACCATCCTTCCCTTCCACCGTGCAGACACAACACACCATCCTTCCCTTCCACCGTGCAGACACAACACACCATCCTTCCCATTCCACCGTGCAGACACAACACTCCATCCTTCCCTTCCACCGTGCAGACACAACACACCATCCTTCCCTTCCACCGTGCAGACACAACACTCCATTCCTTCCCTTCCACCGGCAGACACAACACTCCATCCTTCCCTTCCACCGTGCAGACACAACACTCCATCCTTCCCTTCCACCGTGCAGACACAACACTCCATCCTTCCCTTCCACCGTGCAGACACAACACACCATCCTTCCCTTCCACCGTGCAGACACAACACTCCATCCTTCCCTTCCACCGTGCAGACACAACACACCATCCTTCCCTTCCACCGTGCAGACACAACACACCATCCTTCCCTTCCACCGTGCAGACACAACACTCCATCCTTCCCTTCCACCGTGCAGACACAACACTCCATCCTTCCCTTCCACCGTGCAGACACAACACTCCATCCTTCCCTTCCACCGTGCAGACACAACACACCATCCTTCCCTTCCACCGTGCAGACACAAACACACCATCCTTCCCTTCCACCGTGCAGACACAACACCCATCCTTCCCTTCCACCGTGCAGACACAACACTCCATCCTTCCCTTCCACCGTGCAGACACAACACTCCATCCTTCCCTTCCACCGTGCAGACACAACACTCCATCCTTCCCTTACACCGTGCAGACACAACACACCATCCTTCCCTGCCATCATGAACACACACAACACATCATCCTTCCCTGCCATCATGCACGCACACAACACAAACCATCCTTCCCTGCCATCATGCACGCACACATCATCCTTCCCTGCCATCATGCACACACAGAACACACCATCCTTCCCTGCCATCATGAACACACACAACACATCATCCTTCCCTGCCATCATGCACGCACACAACACACCATCCTTCCCTGCCATCATGCACGCACACATCATCCTTCCCTGCCATCATGCACACACAGAACACACCATCCTTCCCTGCCATCATGAACACACACAACACATCATCCTTCCCTGCCATCATGCACGCACACAACACACCATCCTTCCCTGCCATCATGCACGCACACATCATCCTTCCCTGCCATCATGCACACACAGAACACACCATCCTTCCCAGCCATCATGAACACACACAACACACCATCCTTCCCTGCCATCATGCACACACACAACACACCATCCTTCCCTGCCATCATGAACACACACAACACACCATCCTTCCCTGCCATCATGAACAAACACAACACATCATCCTTCCCTGCCATCATGAACACACACAACACACCATCCTTCCCTGCCATCATGCACGCACACAACACATCATCCTTCCCTGCCATCATGAACAAACACAACACATCATCCTTCCCTGCCATCATGAACACACACAGCACACCATCCTTCCCTGCCATCATGAACACACACAACACACCATCCTTCCCTGCCATCATGAACAAACACAACACATCATCCTTCCCTGCCATCATGAACAAACACAACACATCATCCTCCCTGCCATCATGAACACACACAAACACACCATCCTTCCCTGCCATCATGAACAAACACAACACATCATCCTTCCCTGCCATCATGAACAAACACAACACATCATCCTTCCCTGCCATCATGAACAAACACAACACATCATCCTTCCCTGCCATCATGAACACACACAACACACCATCCTTCCCTGCCATCATGAACACACACAGCACACCATCCTTCCCTGCCATCATGAACACACACAACACACCATCCTTCCCTGCCATCATGAACAAACACAACACATCATCCTTCCCTGCCATCATGAACACACACAACACACCATCCATCCCTACCATCATGCACACACACGACACACCATCCTTCCCTGCCATCATGCACGCACACAACACACCATCCTTCCCTGCCATCATGCACGCACACAACACACCATCCTTCCCTACCATCATGCACACACACAACACACCATCCTTCCCTGCCATCATGCACGCACACAACACACCATCCTTCCTGCCATCATGCACGCACACAACACACCATCCTTCCCTGCCATCATGCACGCACACAACACACCATCCTTCCCTGCCATCATGCACGCACACAACACACCATCCTTCCCTGCCATCATGCACGCACACAACACACCATCCTTCCCTGCCATCATGCACACACACAACACACCATCCTTCCCTGCTATCATGCACACACACAACACACCATCCTTCCCTAGCACCATGCACACACACAACACACCATCCTTCCCTGCCATCATGCACGCACACATCATCCTTCCCTGCCATCAGGCACACACACAACACATCATCCTTCCCTGCCATCATGCACACACACAGCACATCATCCTTCCCTGCCATCATGAACACACAACACACCATCCTTCCCTGCCATCACGAACACACACAACACATCATCCTTCCCTGCTATCATGCACACACACAACACACCATCCTTCCCTGCCATCATGCACACACACAACACACCATCCTTCCCTGCCATCATGAACACACACAACACACCATCCTTCCCTGCCATCATGAACACACACAACACACCATCCTTCCCTGCCATCATGAACAAACACAACACATCATCCTTCCCTGCCATCATGCACACACACAACACCACCATCCTTCCCTGCCATCATGCACGCACACAACACACCATCCTTCCCTGCCATCATGCACACACACAACACACCATCCTTCCCTGCCATCATGCACGCACACAACACACCATCCTTCCCTTCCACCGTGCAGACACAACACTCCATCCTTCCCTTCCACCGTGCAGACACAACACCGCCATCCTTCCCTTCCACCGTGCAGACACAACACACCATCCTTCCCTTCCACCGTGCAGACACAACACACCATCCTTCCCTTCCACCGTGCAGACACAACACACCATCCTTCCCTTCCACCGTGCAGACACAACACTCCATCCTTCCCTTCCACCGTGCAGACACAACACTCCATCCTTCCCTTCCACCGTGCAGACACAACACACCATCCTTCCCTTCCACCGTGCAGACACAACACTCCATCCTTCCCTTCCACCGTGCAGACACAACACGCCATCCTTCCCTTCCACCGTGCAGACACAACACAACCATCCTCCCTTCCACCGTGCAGACACAACACGACGCCATCCTTCCCTTTCCACCGTGCAGACACAACACACCATCCTTCCCTTCCACCGTGCAGACACAACACTCCATCCTTCCCTTCCACCGTGCAGACACAACACTCCATCCTTCCCTTCCACCGTGCAGACACAACACTCCATCCTTCCCTTCCACCGTGCAGACACAACACGCCATCCTTCCCTTCCACCGTGCAGACACAACACTCCATCCTTCCCTTCCACCGTGCAGACACAACACTCCATCCTTCCCTTCCACCGTGCAGACACAACACACCATCCTTCCCTTCCACCGTGCAGACACCAACACTCCATCCTTCCCTTCCACCGTGCAGACACAACACACCATCCTTCCCTTCCACCGTGCAGACACAACACGCCATCCTTCCCTTCCACCGTGCAGACACAACACTCCATCCTTCCCTTCCACCGTGCAGACACAACACACCATCCTTCCCTTCCACCGTGCAGACACAACACACCATCCTTCCCTTCCACCGTGCAGACACAACCACTCCATCCTTCCCTTCCACCGTGCAGACACAACACACCATCCTTCCCTTCCACCGTGCAGACACAACACTCCATCCTTCCCTTCCACCGTGCAGACACAACACTCCATCCTTCCCTTCCACCGTGCAGACACAACACACCATCCTTCCCTTCCACCGTGCAGACACAACACTCCATCCTTCCCTTCCACCGTGCAGACACAACACTCCATCCTTCCCTTCCACCGTGCAGACACAACACACCATCCTTCCCTTCCACCGTGCGACACAACACTCCATCCTTCCCTTCCACCGTGCAGACACAACACACCATCCTTCCCTTCCACCTGTGCAGACACAACACACCATCCTTCCCTTCCACCGTGCAGACACAACACACCAATCCTTCCCTTCCACCGTGCAGACACAACACACCATCCTTCCCTTCCACCGTGCAGACACAAACTCCATCCTTCCCTTCCACCGTGCAGACACAACACACCATCCTTCCCTTCCACCGTGCAGACACAACACTCCATCCTTCCCTTCCACCGTGCAGACACAACACTCCATCCTTCCCTTCCACCGTGCAGACACAACACTCCATCCTTCCCTTCCACCGTGCAGACACAAACCTCCATCCTTCCCTTCCACCGTGCAGACACAACACTCCATCCTTCCCTTACACCGTGCAGACACAACACACCATCCTTCCCTGCCATCATGAACACACACAACACATCATCCTTCCCTGCCATCATGCACGCACACAACACACCATCCTTCCCTGCCATCATGCACGCACACATCATCTTCCCTGCCATCATGCACACACAGAACAACACCCATCCTTCCCTGCCATCATGAACACCACACAACACATCATCCTTCCCTGCCATCATGCACGCACACAACACACCATCCTTCCCTGCCATCATGCACGCACACATCATCCTTCCCTGCCATCATGCACACACAGAACACACCATCCTTCCCTGCCATCATGAACACACACAACACATCATCCCTTCCCTGCCATCATGCACGCCACAACAACACACCATCCTTCCCTGCCATCATGCACGCACACATCATCCTTCCCTGCCATCATGCACACACAGAAACACACCATCCTTCCCTGCCATCATGAAACACACACAACACACCATCCTTCCCTGCCATCATGCACACACACAACACACCATCCTTCCCTGCCATCATGAACACACACAACACACCATCCTTCCTGCCATCATGAACAAACACAACACATCATCCTTCCCTGCCATCATGAACACACACAACACACCATCCTTCCCTGCCATCATGCACGCACACAACACATCATCCTTCCCTGCCATCATGAACAAACCACAACACATCATCCTTCCCTGCCATCATGAACACACACAGCACACCATCCTTCCCTGCCATCATGAACACACACAACACACCATCCTTCCCTGCCATCATGAACAAACACAACACATCATCCTTCCCTGCCATCATGAACAAACACAACACATCATCCTTCCCTGCCATCATGAACACACACAACACACCATCCTTCCCTGCCATCATGAACAAACAACAACACATCATCCTTCCCTGCCATCATGAACAAACACAACACATCATCCTTCCCTGCCATCATGAACAAACACAACACATCATCCTTCCCTGCCATCATGAACACCACAAACACACCATCCTTCCCTGCCATCATGAACACACACAGCACACCATCCTTCCCTGCCATCATGACACACACACAACACACCATCCTTCCCTGCCATCATGAACAAACACAACACATCATCCTTCCCTGCCATCATGAACACACACAACACACCATCCATCCCTACCATCATGCACACACACGACACACCATCCTTCCCTGCCATCATGCACGCACACAACACACCATCCTTCCCTGCCATCATGCACGCACACAACACACACCATCCTTCCCTACCATCATGCACACACACAACACACCATCCTTCCCTGCCATCATGCACGCACACAACACACCATCCTTCCCTGCCATCATGCACGCACACAACACATCATCCTTCCCTGCCATCATGCACGCACACAACACACCATCCTTCCCTGCCATCATGCACGCACACAACACACCATCCTTCCCTGCCATCATGCACGCACACAACACACCATCCTTCCCTGCCATCATGCACACACACATACACACCATCCTTCCCTGCTATCATGCACACACACAACACACCATCCTTCCCTAGCACCATTGCACACACACAACACACCATCCTTCCCTGCCATCATGCACGCACACATCATCCTTCCCTGCCATCAGGCACACACACAACACATCATCCTTCCCTGCCATCATGCACACACACAGCACATCATCCTTCCCTGCCATCATGAACACACAACACCATCCTTCCCCATCCATCACGAACACAACACAACACATCATCCTTCCCTGCCATCATGCACACACACAACACACCATCCTTCCCTGCCATCATGCACACACACAACACACCATCCTTCCCTGCCATCATGAACACACACAACACACCATCCTTCCCTGCCATCATGAACACACACAACACACCATCCTTCCCTGCCATCATGAACAAACACAACACATCATCCTTCCCTGCCATCATGCACCACACAACACACCATCCTTCCCTGCCATCATGCACGCACACAACACACCATCCTTCCCTGCCATCATGCACACACACAACACACCATCCTTCCCTGCCATCATGCACGCACACAACACATCATCCTTCACTGCCATCATGCACACACACAACACACCATCCTTCCCTGCCATCATGCACGCACACAACACATCATCCTTCACTGCCATCATGCACGCACACAACACATCATCTTTCCCTGCCATCATGAACACACACAACACACCATCCTTCCCTGCCATCATGAACACACATAAGAACATAAGAACGAAGGAACACTGCAGAAGGCCTACTGGCCCATGCGAGGCAGGTCCAAGTCTCCTACCGGCTTAAGCCAATGCACCCAACCTAGTCAGGTCAGGTCACATTGACTTAAGGGAGGAACACGGCAACCGACCTGGTAGCACAAGCTATCAGGTCTAACTCACACCCACCCACATCTACTCATGTATTTATCCAACCTATTTTTAAAGCTACACAACGTTCTGGCCTCTATAACGGTACTTGGGAGTTTGTTCCACTCATCCACAACTCTATTACCAAACCAGTACTTTCCTATATCCTTCCTGAAACTGAATTTTTCCAACTTAAAACCATTGCTGCGAGTCCTGTCTAGGCTAGATATTTTCAGCACACTATTTACATCCCCTTTATTTATTCCTGTCTTCCATTTATACACCTCAATCATATCCCCCCTAATTCTACGTCTTTCTAGAGAGTGCAGTTTCAGGGCCTTAGTCTATCCTCATAGGGAAGGTTTCTGATACATGGGATCAACTTTGTCATCCTCCTTTGTACATTTTCCAGAGAATTTATATCCATTCTGTAATATGGTGACCAAATCTATGCAGCATAATCTAAATGAGGCCTAACCAAGGATGTATAGAGTTGAAGAACAACCTGAGGACTCCTATTATTTATGCTTCTTGATATGAAGCCAAGGATTCTATTAGCTTTATTGCGAACGCTTATGCACTGTTGTCTTGGTTTCAGATTACTGCTAACCAGAACTCCTAAATCTTTTTCGCAATCCGTAATATTAAGATCTACATTATTTAGTTTATATGTGGCATGGTTATTGTCCTGTCCAACATTTAGAACTTTGCATTTGTCTATATTAAACTGCATCTGCCACTTCTCCGACCACTGCATCAGTCTATTCAAATGTTCCTGGAGTGCTCGAATGTCCTCGTCAGAATGAATTCGACGGCCTATTTTGGTGTCATCGGCAAACTTGCCGATGTCGCTCTTTATGCCCTCATCTATGTCGTTTATGTAGATTGTGAACAGCAGGGGGCCCAACACTGACCCCTGTGGAACACCGCTCGTGACGCTTCCCCACTCTGATTTCTCCCCATTTATGCAAACTCTCTGCTGCCTATTTGTCAACCATGCCTCTATCCAGGAAAAAATTTCTCCTCCTATTCCATGTGCTTTAATTTTCCTCAATAGTCTCTGTCAAAAGCCTTACTGAAGTCCATATACACAATATCATATTCATTACCATGATCTACCTCCTCAAATACCTTAGTGAAAAAAGTTAATAAATTCGTAAGGCAGGAACGCCCCTTTGTAAAACCATGCTGAGATTCGTTGATTAATTTATGCTTTTCAAGGTGGCTACGAACTGCCTCGGCAATTATTGATTCCATAAATTTTCCCACTATGGAGGTTAGGCTTATTGGTCTATAGTTCGAAGCTAAGGACCTGTCACCTGTTTTGAAAATAGGTATCTCATTTGCCATTTTCCACTTATCTAGCACCATGCCAGTTTGTAGTGATATGTTGAAAAGATTAGCCAAAGGTGTGCTAAGCTCCTCTTTACATTCCTTTAGAACCCTTGCATACAGTTCATCAGGGCCTGGGGATTTGTTAGGTTTTAATTTATCTATTTGCCTAAGGACCATGTCACTTGTGACCCTAATCGTGCACAGTTTATTATCGTCCTGTTCTACATAATTTATCATTACTGGAATATCGCTGGTATCCTCCTGTGTAAAAACTGAGAGGAAGTATGTGTTAAAAATTATACACATTCCCTTATCACTGTCAGTGAGCTGACCCGAGTAACTTTTGAGTGGGCCTATCTTGTCCCTGATCTTACTTCTGTATACCTGAAAGAATCCTTTTGGGTTAGTCTTCGATTCTCTTGCAACTTTAACCTCATAATCTCTTTTTGCTTTTCTAATTCCCTTTTTTATTTCTCTCTTTAACTGAATATATCGATTTCTTAATTGCCCCTCTCCTCTTTTGATTTGCCTATATATGCCTCTCTTTTGACCAATCAGATATTTTAATCTATTGTTCATCCATTTAGGATCATTTTTGTTTGATCTGATTTCCCTATTTGGAACATAATTGACTGAGCAGCTAGAACTATACCCTGGAAAGCATCATATCGGCAACCATCACCACCTACCTGACCCTTAGTCAGGTCATTCCAGTTCAGCCCAACCTAAGTAATTTTTCAGTCCTATGAAATCAGCCAAGCGAAAGTCAGGGACGGAGACTTGATTGCCATTATTAGGGGAATTCCATGATATATTAAAACTGAGTGATTTGTGATCACTTTCCCAAGCTCATCATTAACCTCAAGATTATTAATTAGTGTTTCCCTACTGCAAGAACAAGTCAAGGAGGTTATTTCCCCTAGTTGGCTCTGTCACAAACTGTTTTAAAAAACAATCCTGGATCGTATCAAGAAAGTCACTGACTCTAAATTTCCTGTCAAATTGCCCAGTCAATCTGTCTATAGTTGAAATCTCCCATTAGCACAACATTTTCGTATGTAGATGCCTTACGAATTTCGTCCCATGAAGTTTACTGCACTCCCTATCAAGATTTGGGGCCCTGTAAATCACACCCAAAATTAGTTTTTCTCGCCCTCGAGAAGCTGTAACCAACAGATTCAGTGGCTGACGCTTCTAATTTAATATCTTGTCTAACACAACAATTTAAATTGTCTCTGACATACATTGCTACTCCACCACCTTTCCTGTTGACCCTGTCAGTGTGGAATAATTTATAGCCTTGTATGTGACATTCATAGGGCATCTCTATCTTTCAGATTGAGCCAGGTCTCTGTTATAGCAATAATATCTATGTTTCCTGCACTTGCAATTAATCTTAGCTCATCTATCTTATTTCTTACACTCCTGCTGTTAGTATAGTAAACCTTAAGGGAGCTAGTCCCTTGCTGCCCTCTGCTGTCCCCCTTTGTTAGCTGACATGATCTATTGTTTTTATTTATAACTTCATGCTGAATGCCTTTTATACATTTACTGTTTCCAACCCTAGTGTTGCAACCTGCTTGTTTCCCACACACACCCATACCTCTATCTTCCATCAGTTTAAAATCACAACACACCATCCTTCCCTGCCATCATGAACACACACAACACACCATCCTTCCCTGCCATCATGCACGCGCACAACACATCATCCTTCCCTGCCATCATGCACGCACACAACACATCATCCGTCCCTGCCATCATCATCATGCACACACACAACACACCATCCTTCCCTGCCATCATGCACGCACACAACACAAGATCCTTCCCTGCATATGCACGCACACAACACACCCATCCTTCCCTGCCATCATGAACAAAACACAACACACCATCCTTCCCTGCCATCATGAAAAACACAAACACACCATCCTTCCCTGCCATCATGCACGCCCCAAAACACACCATCCTTCCCCTGCCATCATGCACACACACAACACATCACCTTCCCTGCCATCATGAACACACCCCAACACATCATCCTTCCCTGTCATCATGAACACACACAACACACCACCCTTTTCCCTGCCACATGCACGCACACAACACAATCACTTTCCCCTTTCCCAAACATGAACCACACAAACACATCATCCTTCCCTACCACCATGCACACACACAACCAACATCCTTTTCCCTGCCATCATGCACGCACAAAACACACCATCCTTCCCTGCCATCATGAACACACAAACACTCATCCTTCCCTGCATCATGAACACAAAACAACACACCATCCTCCCTGCCTCATGCACGCACAAAACCACCATCCTTCCCTGCCATCATGAACACCACAACACACATCCTTTCCCCTGCTCATGCCCACACACAACACACCATCCTTCCCTGCCATCATGCACGCACACAACACACCATCCTTCCTGCCATCATGCACACACACAACACACCATCCTTCCCTCACCATGCACACACACAACACCATCCTTCCCTGCCATCATGCACGCACACATCATCCTTCCCTGCCATCATGCACACACACAACACATCATCCTTCCCTGCCATATGAAACAACACAACACCCCATTCCTTCCCTGCCATCTTTGAACACACACAAAACCATCCTTCCCTGCCATCATGCACGCATACACACATTCCTTCCCTGCCATCATGAACACACACAACACACCATCCTTCCCTCCATCATGAACACACACAACACACCATCCTTCCCCTGCCATCATGAACACACACAACACACCACCCTTCCCTGCCATCATGCACACACGCGAACACCACCATCCTTCCCTGCCTCATGCACGCAAACAACACATCATCCTTCCCTGCCACCATGCACACCCCACAACACACATCCTTCCCTGCCACATGCACGCACACAACACACATCCTTCCCTGCCACATGCAACACAACAACACACCATCCTTCCTGCCATCACGACACACACAACACACCATCCTTTCCCCTGCCATCATGCACGCACACAAAAAACATCATCTTCCCTCCCAAATCATGCACGCACACAACACTCATCCTTCCCTACCACCATGCACACACACAACACACCATCTTCCCTGCCATCATGCACCACACAACTCATCACCCTTCCCTCCATCATGCACGCACACAACACACCATCCTTCCCTGCCATCATGCACCACACAACTCATCATCCTTCCCTGCCATCATGCACGCCACAACACACCATCCTTCCCTGCCATCATGTACGCACACAACCACACCATCCTTCCCTGCCATCATGAACACACACAACACACCATCCTTCCCTGCCATCATGCACGCACACAACAACCCATCCTTCCCTGGCATCATGTACGCACACAACACACCATCCTTCCCTGCCATCATGAACACAACAAAAAACACCATCCTTCCCTGCCACCCATGAACACACACAACACATCATCCTTCCCTGCCATCATGAACAAAAAAACCCACACCATCCTTCCCTGCCATCATGAACACACACAACACACAATCCTTCCCTGCCATCATGCACGCACCAACCATCACCCTTTTCCCTGCCATCAGCACGCACACAACACACCCATCCTTCCCTGCCATCTGCACGCACGCAACACATAAATCCTTTCCCTGCCATCGGGCACACACACAACACACCATCCTTTCCTACCACCATGCACACACAAAACCCAACCACCCTTTCCCCTGCCATCATGCACGCACACAACACACCACCCTTCCCTGCCATCATGCCACACACAATCATCATCCTCCTCCATCATGCACGCACCAACACATCATCCTTCCCTGCCATCATGCACGCACAAAACACACACTCCTTCCCTGCCATAAATGCACGCACACAACACACATCCTTCCCTGCCATCATGCACGCACAACAACACATCATCCTTCCCTGCCATCATGCACGTACGCAACACACCATCCTTTCCTACCACCATGCACACACAAAAACACACCATCCTTCCTGCCATCATGCCGCACACAACACCCATCCTTCCCTGCCATCATGCACACACACAACTCATCATCCTTCCCTGCCATCATGCACGCACACAACACATCATCCTTCCCTGCCATCATGCACACACACAACACATCATCCTTCCCTGCCATCATGCACACACACAACACACCATCCTTCCCTGCCATCATGCACGCACACAACACACCATCCTTCCCTGCCATCATGCACACAAAACAACCACATCCTTCCCTGCCATCATGCACGCACACAACACATCATCCTTCCCTGCCATCATGCACCCCACACAACACACCCATCCTTCCCACCATCATGAACACACAACACACCACCCTTTCCCCTGCCATCATGCCACACACAACACCCCATCCTTCCCTGCCATCATGAACACACACAACACACATCCTTCCCCCTGCCATAAATGAACAAAAACAACACACCATCCTTCCCTGCCACATGCACCCCACACAACACAACCTTCCTGCCCCATGCACGCCGACAACACACATCCTTCCCGTCACGAACCACACAACACATCTCCTTCCCTGCCATCATGCACACACACAACCACCATCCTTCCCTGCCATCATGCACACACACAACACACCATCCTTCCCTGCCATCATGCACGCACAAAACACCCTCCTTCCCTGCCATCATGCCACACACAACACATCATCCTTCCCTGCCATCATGCACGCACACAACACATCATCCTTCCCTACCATCATGCACGCACACAACTCATCATCCTTCCCTGCCATCATGCACACACACAACTCATCATCCTTCCCTGCCATCATGCACGCACACAACACACCATCCTTCCCTGCCATCATGCCCACAAAACACCCACCCTTTCCCCTACCATCATGACACACCACACACCATCCCCTGCCATCATGCACGCACACAACACACCATCCTTCCCTGCCATCATGAACACACACAACACATCATCCTTCCCTGCCATCATGAACACGAACAACACACCATCCTTCCCTGCCACCATGCACGCACACAACACACCATCCTTCCCTGTCATCATGAACACACACAACACATCATCCTTCCCTGCCATCATGAACACACACAACACACACCCTTTCCCCTTTCCATCATGCACGCAACAACACATCATCCTTCCCTGCCATCATGCACGCACACAACACATCATCCTTCCCTGCCATCATGCACGCACGCAACACATCATCCTTCCCTGCCATCATGCACGCACACAACACACCATCCTTCCCTGCCTTTCATGAACACACACAAACACCATCCTTCCGTGCCATCATGCCACACACAAACACACCATCCTTCCCTGCCATCATGAACACACACAACACATCATCCTTCCCTGCCATCATGCACAACACGACACACCATCCTTCCCTGCCATCATCCCACGCACACAACACACCATCCTTCCCTGCCATCATGACACACACAACAATCACCCTTTCCTGCATCATGAACACCCCACAACACCCCATCCTTCCCTGCCACATGCACGCACACAACACACCGTCCTTCCCTGCCATCATGCACGCACACAACACACCATCCTTCCCTGCCATCATGAACACACACAACACACCATCCTTCCCTGCCATCATGAACACACACAACACACCATCCTTCCCTGCCATCATGAACACCCCACAACACACCATCCTTCCCTGCCATCATGAACACACACACAAACACATCATCCTTCCCTGCCATCATGAACACACAACAAAACCATCCTTCCCTGCCATCATGAACACACACAACACACCATCCTTCCCTGCCATCATGAACACACAAAAACACACCATCCTTCCCTGCCATCATGAACACACACAACACACCATCCTTCCCTGCCATCATGACACACACAACACACCATCCTTCCCTGCCATCATAAACACACACAACACACCGTCCTTCCCTGCCATCATGCACACACACAACACACCATCCTTCCCTGCCATCATGAACACACACAACACATCATCCTTCCCTGCCATCATGAAAAAACACACAACACACCATCCTTCCCTGCCATCATGAACACACACAACACACCATCCTTCCCTGCCATCATGAACACACACAACACACCATCCTTCCCTGCCATCATGCACGCACACAACACACCATCCTTCCCTGCCATCATGCACGCACACAACACATCATCCTTCCCTGCCATCAACTTCTCTGAGCAGCCTTCACATAAGCAAGAACATTCAAGTAGCGTGTCTGCCTTTAATTATAGTCTGAACCAGTCCTTGCGCCGACTAACCCACACAGATTTAGCGCTTCACACACCAAAAGAAATCGTTGTTAATTTCTTCCACTGCCGGTCTCCTCAGTTTTTTAACTCTGACAGTCTTACTCACGTCCGGTTCTCCACTGCTTTTAAAAGACGTAAGTACTTGCCTCCCAGGCCATTAAAGTCATATATTATATATATATATATATATATATATATATATATATATATATATATATATATATATATATATATATATATATATATATATATATATATATATATGTCCTCACCTCCTCGTTATCCAATACCTTAAACTCCCAATGGAAATAAGTTACTTTATCTGACTTGTTTTGGGTTGTTTTAGGTAATTTACACTAAGTTTGATAATTGTACTTACGTGTACCTGTAAATTCTAACAAACAAATTCGTCTGATTTCTTGTTTTTCTGACATTACCTTTAAAAACACTTCGCTCACTTGTCTTTTTTCTTGATCTACTCAGGAAAAAGACAAGTGAGCGATGAACAAGACGGGTTCTTCTGTTATAACAATAATAATAATAACAATAATAATCTTTATTTCTGCAAGTGTATGATAAAACTTATACAGACCATAGCTGACATCAGTGACATACTGTAAAGAAAGTCCCTGGTTATACAGAGCATTTGTCCCCAGGATGTGACCCACACCAGTCGGCTAACAGCCAAGTACCTATTTACTGCTAGGTGAACAGGAACAGCAAGTGTCTTATGAAAACACACCTAGCTAGACCAGCCAGCATTTGTGGTTCATGTTATCAGGTGAACAACGGCAAGAGTGCAGTAATATTACTTACAGATAGACAAAAATATACTTTAGTAATTTCCTAAATTTGGTTGTAACAGATAAGTGAACTCTACATATAAACGGAGATGTACTCCTGTTAATCCTTTTAAGACCTTAATTCTTTGGCCTTTTGTGTATCCATATGCGCTGGTGCTGCTGTCTACAGGATGGATATGGGGTGTACAATAAACTAGCCACTTCGGTGGCAAAATCTTAATATAATTTACACAGTGCTCTTCTGGGTAAGGTGCTCTCATCTGATGGCTGGCTGGCAGTGTTAAGTAAGAATGCACGTAGTTTGTCCAGGGTCCTGGTCAGGGTTCTAGCCAGGGTTCTGGATATAATGTAACTGGAAAACATCTGTGGTAGGGTGCTGGTGGCTGCTCTTACGGCCTCTTCTAGACACGCTCGTCTGCTTTAATCGTGCTACTATCTTGGCCTCATTCCACTTTGTATTGTGTTGTTGTGCTTTGCGTGTGTTGAACACGGGCACTACTTTGGTCATCCTGTCTGCCAGCGTGGTTATGTTCATTCACTCTGAGTGCCAGTGACGACGATGCTTCTCCTATGTACTTCTTGTCACAACCTCCACAAGACAGGACATAGACGCCAACCTTGCTAATAGAATTGTCTGTCTCCTTATTCATCCTCCTAAGTCTTTAAAAGTGGTCGAGGTGGAGGTAGCTCTTCCCAGATTACTTTCCAACATAGCTAATATACTCTAGAAGTTACTTTACTGAGTGGGAGAATAATGTCTCTAATAGGCGGGTCTGTCCCGTTGTTGATATTGTGTCTGTTAAAAAATTTCCCCAGATTTCATATATTAGCCCTGAATAATTTTAAAACAATTGCTTTAATGGGTGACTGGGAGGCCTCCCGCCTCACTAACCTATATGTGATTGCAGGGGTCGAGTCTCAGCTCTTGGCCACAGTGTTAATACTGCAGAAATCACTCGTATCCTTATTAAATATCAAAATCTCTGCGCGAGTTTCTTTCCGCAGCTCGCGGATATTACCATGGCAGCTGAAGCATCGGTTAGGTAAGTTTGGCACCACAGTGGGAAGGATGGTAGCATCTCCAACTCCTCATCACATTCCACAACCTTTCCTATCACAGACATTTCAGTAAATAACATAGTCTTAACTGCAGCCTCCGGCTCGCCAGGTCATGCCATCCTTCAGATGTAGGTTGAACAAGACTGAGAAACACTAACACTGTAACACGACAGAAGCATTAGCATTGTGACACGACAGAAAAACAGCACCATGACATGACAAAAACAGCACCACGACACGACTGAAACACAGTACCACGACATGACAAAACATCACCACGACACGACTGAAACGCAGCACAACGACACGACAGAAACACAGTATCACGACACGACAGAAACACTGGAACCAAATGAAAAATGGTATAAAGATACCAACAAGATGTTGAATAAGAGAGTTATGTACAGTTCATGACATTTATTAAAAGGAGCCTCGTGACGGAACGCTTCCTCTAACAAATGTCCTGTACACGAGTGTTTCTCCACAACTGTAACCTAAGCCATACGGTACACCAGCACCACAACACAAACACCAGCACCACAACACAAACACCAGCACCACAACACAAACACCAGCACCACAACACGAACACCAGCACCACAACACGAACACCAGCACCACAACACAAACACCAGCACCACAACACAAACACCAGCACCACAACACAAACACCAGCACCACAACACAAACACCAGCACCACAACACAAACACCAGCACCACAACACAAACACCAGCAACCACAACACAAACACCAGCACCACAACACAAACACCAGCACCACAACACAAACACCAGCACCACAACACAAACACCAGCACCACAACACAAACACCAGCACCACAACACAAACACCCAGCACCACAACTCAAACACCAGCACCACAACACAAACACCAGCACCACAACACGAAACACCAGCACTACAACACAAACACCAGCACCACAACACGAACACCAGCACTACAACACAAACACCAGCACCACAACACAAACACCCGCACCACAACACGAACACCAGCACCACAACACAAACCTCAGCACCACAACACAAAACACCAGCACCACAACATAAACACCAGCACCACAACACAAACACCAGCACCACAACACGAACACCACCACCACAACAAAAACACCAGCACCACAACACAAACACCAGCACCACAACACAAACACCACACCACAACTCAACACCAGCCCACCCCAAACACCCCACCACAACACAACACCAGCACACAAACCAAAACACCAGCACCACAACCAAACCCACCAGCACTACAACACAAACCCACACCACAACACAAACACCCGCACCACAACACGAACACCACCCACCACAACACAAAATCAGCACCACAACACAAACACCACCCCACAACAAAAACACCAGCACCAAAACCCAAAACACCAGCACCACAACAGAACACCACCCCACAACCAAACCCACACCACAACAAAAACCCCACCCCAAAACCACACCACAACACAAAACCAGCACCACAACAAAAACACCGCACCAAAACCAAACACCAGCACACAACACAAACACCAGACCACAACACAAACACCGCCCACAACACAAACACCGCACCACAACACAAACACCAGCACCCAACACAAACACCACACCACAACACAAACCCAGCACCACAACACAAACACCCCCCACAATCAACAAAAAACCGTTTTGACTGTCACAATATTGAGGATACTGATGCTGAAGACACAGGCGCAACACTGAGGTATTATTATTACCAGTTTCTTCAGTCGAATACAGGAGAACATAATGGGGACAACAGTAGTTAATTTTGGGGGTAATCCTCCCATCATTTTGGAAGAGGGGTCAGTCCCCAAACCAAAACCACAGGATTGCAACCTGAACTTACTCACAATGGTTTATTATAAATTTCGAAGCAACATTAGACTGCCGAAATTAAAACTGATTTTCGTTCAGTAATGAATGCGTGGCGTTTCATAACCTAAATCGTATTGGTTTTTTTTAACTCATGCGGACTTTAAACGCTACACTTGCGGCGTATAACGAGGGAATAAGGACGGAAATTGCACTTTAGTGGTACGATGACGCAGCGCAAACCAAATGTGGTTGAATGACGCTCATTCTGACCCCGGGGAGTAGACGCACGCCGAAATTTCGGCATGAGAAAGTGGTCTTTTGACAGTGGGCTAATAAACGTGGCCTGAAAACACGGCAGCAACTAAAAAACAAGACAGGAGATTTAAAACCTTTTCCACCCTTTTATACAAAAAAATGTCACAGGGCTACACCAATCTTGCAACCTCTTTAACAAATCCTTAATCCCACCTTTTATACAGTTCTCAAAATAGCAAGGGGCACCCCACCATAAAGGAGGAGACCACACCCACTTTAATAATATGGCAAATCCAAATTCACCCTCTCTCTAAAATCTTTTAAAAATTAATCCCTAAGGGATCTATTCCCACTCATCCCACAACATACTCAATCCCTGCATTTGGGGTTTAGGCCCAAAAAAAAACAAAAATGCTATTTTCCACATGCAGAACATATTTAACAGCAATAGAGAAAAAAGAAATCCCATGGGGATCTTCATTGACTTACGTAAAGCTTTCGATACAGTTGACCACGACTTGCTCCACATAAAATTATCACACTTTGGTAAGAGGGCACTCCCTCAACTACCTAAAGTCATACCTCAGCAACAGAAGCCAATATGTGTACACAAATGAGGCAAACTCTTCCGCACAGCCAATTACAGTTGGTGTCCCACAGGGAAGTGTCCTAGGCCCTCTTCTCTTTCTCATATACATAAATGACCTACCAAATGCATCGCCACTACTCAAACCCACACTATTTGCAGATGACACTACATACGTCTACTCTCATTCGAGCCCAGTCACGCTAGCCAATACTGTAAATACCGAATTACAGAAAATCCAAACCTGGATGAGGACCAACAAACTTACTCTAAACATTGACAAAACCTACTACATTCAGTTTGGTAACAGAGCTACAGATGTGTCGCTTAACATAATGATAAATGGATCACCTATCACAAAACTCATAGAGGGAAAATTCTTAGGAATCCACCTTGATAATAGACTCAAATTTCAAACACATATACAACAAATTTCCCAAAAAAATTCCAAGACCGTAGGCATACTATCGAAGATACGGTACTATGTTCCTCAGTCAGCCCTCCTGGCCCTATATCACTCACTTATTTACCCCTATCTCACCTATGGAATTTGTGCATGGGGCTCAACAACAATAAACCATCTCAGACCACTAATTACCCAACAAAAGGCTGCAGTCAGAATGCTAACAAATTCCCACTACAGACAGCACACTCCACCAATATTCAAAACTCTAAACCTACTTGCAATACAAAACATCCATACTTATTACTGCACCTATTACATACATAGAACACTTAACTCTGACATAAACCCTCCCCTCAAACATCTCCTTACCAATCTCAACAGAACACATGACCATCTCACGCTATGCAAAAACTCAATGCACATAAAAGGCCCTAAAATCTGGAATTCATTACCTGTGAATATAAAAGAAACACTGTCTGTTTATAAATTCAAGTCTCTTCTCAAAAATCACTTACTCACCCACAACTAAATAAATACTGAATAATTGTATCTCATAAATTGTATCTCATATATGTATCTCATTTTTGTATTTCATAAATGTCAACCTGTGACCCAATCAAACTTTGTTACTATTTAACTTCATTACCTAACATAATACTCCATTCTACTGATTACACAGCAACACAGTAAATGACCATATGACCTGTCTTTGTAATACTCATTTGTACTAAATTGTTATGTTTTACAATAATTTTTGTACCACTGAATATATCATTGCTTAGTTAATCTTAAGTTAATTTTAAGCCTGCTCATAATGCTCTGCATACAAGGAGCTTTGGCATGCTACACTTTAAAAATTGTATTCCTTGTACTTCTCTGTATTATGTTCAAATAAATAAGTAAATAAATACGAGTGGGTTGCGTCACACCTCGACCAGACGAATGTTGTAGAAGCGTCCTCGTGTGGGAGGGCAGGAGGGGGGAGGCTGGAGGGGAGGGGGCGGGGGAGTGGGGGAGGGAGGGGAAACACGCACTTCCTCTTGGTGACCGGACGACGTGAGTTAGACAGTCATCATAAAGGACGGACAGACGTCTTGAAGATTAGACAGATGTCGTGAAGGTTAGATGTCGCGAAGGCTAGGCAGACATCGTGAAAACTAGGCAGACGTCACGAAGGCTAGGCAGACGTTGCAAAGGCTAGGTAGACATCGCCAACGTTAGGGAGACGTCACGAAGACTAGACAGACGTCGCGATGGCTGGGCAGACGTCGCGAAAGCTAGATACACATCGTGAAAGCTGAACATCACATAACCATCAACCAGCTTAAGAGATGTCACTGCAAGAGGGGATGGGGGTGACATCAGGTGGTCAAGCAGCAGCAGAATGTCCCAATGTGGTTCCTAACCTTCACAAATTTTGCAACGAGATATTTTTGACACCGGTTCTTAGCAAAGTTGTGCACGTTGAACAGCTTCACCTGCTTTACTATTTCTGCAGCTTCAGAGAAATATGTTCGAGGTTTGTCCTGGCCTTCATGTTGTCTTGCACGAAAGTCCGGAGGTCTATCCTGCCCTATATGCTCTCTTGGACTTAAGTCCAGGGTCATTCTGGTCTGTATATCCTCGTGAACACAGGTCCAACGGTTTATCCTGTGTATCATCTGAAGGCAGGTCCAGTGGATCATCCTGGCCTATGCATCCTCTTGAAGGCAGGCCAGTAGTTCATCTCTGCCTGTGCTTCCTATTGAAGTTAGGTCCAGGGTGACTCTCCCTATCATATTTTGAATTATTTGCAACCAGTTTTTCAGTCGTCATGTTAGAGCAGTGGTACCGTGATGAGAAGGCGTATTCTGCATGGCACTGTATGAGATTCAGTGGGCGTAATACAGTGGTAGGGTATACTGACAGTATGTAACTAAGACACACAATGCGGTTATGGTATTTTATTGGGAAGACGTTTCGCCCACTGGCGACTTCATTAACTTGATGAAGTCACATAAGTCTTCGCAATATAAATGCCGTAACAGACATTGTGTATCTTGGATACAAAAGTCAGACATGGGATCTGGCGTGCCTGAGTTGCTAGGCACAAGAAGATTATCATTACAAGACGCATCTTCAGGAATCTTTACTTGAAGACGTCTCACAAACCAGTGACTTTATCAGTTCAATACAAAGTTGCTATGTAATGTTGTACATGGGTCATATTTTCATCCTGTCGATACTGTATGATATTATTGTAATTATAGTTATGTAATTCAACAACACTTTAGAATCTTGCTACAGAGCATATCTCCTACAAGTTATTTACTAGGCTCTGGTCCAATTCTTAGACCTGACCTACTCTTATTAGTGGGCCCTGCTCACCAGTGATGCCACTTCAACTGCTGCACCTCATCTCACTCCGGTGTATAAGACTGCTTTTTTTTATGTAAAAAAATTTCACAACGTAAGAACTGTTATCCTTCATCAGCTCATTTAAATTTGAGACTCACCAAGACTTAGACACAAATACAGTTACATAGATTATCATACATAGCAACATGTGTAGACAACCTGGGATAACACAACAAAGTCAAAATGACTAATTTCCATTAGTGTCCTTTTAATACCATATTATTACACTATAGAGAGATACTAGCATATATTGTACTATAAAGGAGTTATACTAGGAATAAGGTAAACTGAGTTATTTATATTTACATGTGTGTTAGCTAAAAAAAAAAAAAAAATCTCATCCTTTTCTATTGCTACATTCATTAAGCTCTTTTTGGTTCTCTTTTTGAACTGGCTCGTGCTGTGACTGGCTTTGACATGTACAGGCAGTTTGTTTCATTCCTTTATTGCTGTACAATAAAAGGTGTTTGAAGCCTGGCCACTTACTGTGGCTACTACAAAGTTGCGCTCTCTCTCCCTAGTACTATGACTGCTCCAGCTCCTGGCCTTAATACTGGCAGCAAGATATTCTGGACACTGAGTAATTTTATAAAGTGGATTTAACTTCATATGTTGTACTCTGTCTTCAACATTAAGCTCCGATTCTGTATAACAAACTACGCATGATATCGCCAGGGCTGTGATTCTTCATCACAAATTACGCAAAAAATCTTCGAAAAATTAATTCATAAACGAATCTACTCCTACCTCATCTCCCAAAACATTCTCAACCCCTGCCAATTTGGATTCAGGCCTAATAAAAATACTAATGATGCTATTATACACATGCTAGAACATGTATACACTGCAATAGAGAAAAAAGAAGTCCCACTGGGGATCTTCATTGACTTACGTAAAGCTTTTGATACAGTTGACCATGACTTGCTCCACGTAAAATTGTCACACTATGGTATTAGAGGGCACTCCCTCAACTACCTCAAGTCTTACCTCAGCAACAGAAGCCAATATGTGTACGCAAATAGACTCATATACAACAAATTTTCTAAGAAAATTTCCAAGACTGTAGGCATACTATCGAAGATACGGTACTATGCTCCACAGTCAGCCCTCCTGGCCCTTTATCACTCTCTTATTTACCCCTATCTCACCTATGGAATTTGTGCATGGGGCTCAACAACAATTAACCATCTCAGACCACTAATTACCCAACAAAAGGCTGCAGTTAGAATGATAACAAATTCTCACTACAGGCAGCACACTCCACCAATATTCAAAACACTCAACCTACTCACCATACAAAACATCCATACTTATTACTGCACCTATTACATACATAGAACAATTAACTCTGATATTAACCCTCCCTTCAAACATCTCCTTGCCAACCTCAACAGAACACATGACCATAACACAAGGCACAGATCACTCTTTGATGTTCCTCGTGTCCATCTCACGCTATGCAAAAACTCAATGCACATAAAAGGCCCTAAAATCTGGAATTCATTACCTGTAAATATAAAAGAAACACTACCTGTTTATAAATTCAAGTCTCTTCTCAAAGATCACTTACTCACTCAAAACCAAATAAATACTGAATAACTGAACCTTATAAACTGTATATCCTATACGTTACTCACAATTATATCACACAAATGTTAAACCTAGGACCCAATCTAACTTTGTTATTTCTTTAAATACACTACCTAACAGAATACTCCATTCTACTGAATGTACAACAATGCATGCAACCATATGACCTGTCTTTGTAATACTCATTTGTGCTTTATAGTTATCTGTTTACAATAATGTTTTATCACTGATTTCATCATTGCTTAGTTAATCTTAAGTTAATTTTAAGCCAGCCCGTAATGCTATTATTAAATATTAGCCGGTATTCTCCCGGCCCGGGCCTTTTCCAAGTGGTGGCCCGGCCTTGGCTCCCTCTTTAGGGAGTGTCTGAGACCTAAGTCTCCCATGGGAGGAGGCACAAGTACCTCCTCATCTTTGGGACTAACTGTCCCCAGGCCTAGCCACAAGCTAGGCCTCTCTGGTCTGCCATTCCCGCCTCAAGGGGGCAAATTGGAATGACAGTCTTATGAGCTAAAGGCTCGGGCTCAGGCACCTACCCTACCCTAGAAGGGTTAGGCATGGTATCGATCCCGTAATGCTACTTCTTCTTAAAGATTCGCCGGTATTCTCCCGGCCCGGGCCTTTTCCAAGTGGTGGCCCGGCCTTGGCTCCCTCTTTAGGGAGTGTCTGAGACCTAAGTCTCCCATGGGAGGAGGCACAAGTACCTCCTCATCTTTGGGACCAACTGTCCCCAGTCCTAGCCACAAGCTAGGCCTCTCTGGTCTGCCATCCCCACCACAAGGGGGCAAATGGGAATGACAGTCTTATGAGTTAAAGGCTCAGGCTCGGGCACCTACCCTACCCTAGAAGGGCTGGGCATGGTGTTGATCTGCTGCTGTAATGCTATGCATATAAGTGGCTTTGGCATGCTGCTCTTACCTGTATTTTTTGTACCTCTGTATGTATGCTAAAATTATTATTATTATTATTATTATTATTATTATTATTATTATTATTATTATTATTATTATTATTATTATTATTATTATTATTATTATTATTATTATTATTATTATCAGCATTGTAATCCTTATAGAGAATATAGAGAATATCGCCTGGGCTGTGATTCTTCAGTTATGGTTTATCATTATCATATAGTTTATCCAAAATTATTTCCGTTTCTCTCCATTTTCTCTAAAAGAGAATAAAAGAAAACTATAGTTTTAGGCTTAGTTTAAGCGGTAACTTCTCTAAATAGTCTTGGTATCCTACATTAACTAGGATGGTTAGTAACCCAGGATAGCCCAATGAAGCCATGTCATCAGACTGTCTTATTTCTATATGAGTTTCCTTCTTGATATTCTTCTTCTTCACCTTTAATCCTCACCTTCAATGGACCCCAGCGGAAATAAGTCGCTTCGACTTAATCCGGCTTCATCGAGACCAAAAATGGGTTTATCGGCTAGAATCAAGGATTAGAAGCTTATTTAGCGTCCTTCGATGTGGTAAATGGGCTAATATCGTGTGAAACAGCTACAATATGGCTGCATGTTGAGAAATAAGAGGACGCCAAGTGTGCTGTGCAGCACATCACATGTAATGTATGCTTTCCCGTAATTAGCAGTATATATTGCCCTGGCCAATGCAATACCTGATAGGGGAGCATTAGGATGTGAGCTATCAACATAATTGTGGTAAGTTAATGTCTAAAATCTGGTATTTATAATTAGGATGATAATATTATCAAAGTGATGAGAAACTTTACCCAGTCTCTATGTATATTAGTGTTCCAGTTAACCGTTTCTGGAGATCAAGTCCTTAAACTTATATGGTTCACATAATCTTAATTTTCCAGTGTTATTGGTTTTATTAAATGATAATTACTAATTATTCATAGATCCAACTTTGTGTGGAAACTTTTGGATTTTCCTAAATTCAGCATGTGTAATTTTGAATAATACAATAATTGTGTAATAAAATATGATGCTGATTTGACCCTTTTGAGAAATTTCGATTGAGGGGGGTGTAGAACAGCTGATGAGTGACTACGAGAGTGAGACACCATTTGTAATTTGTAAACACTGGCTATCGTGGGAAATTCTGCTAATAATCCGGCGTCTTCCAAGCCAAATTGGGATTTTTCGGCCTGAATATGTAATTAGGAACTCGTGTAAATGTCCCCTGCTGAAGAATTGGAACAGGAAATTTGTGGGACCTCAAGAATTATGTGTGGCTGGTGGAAGATAAGGAAACATTACCTACAGGGAAGTACACCGTTAGTTCTTGCATTTAGATCTCTAGCTGGCCTGTGTAGGATCTAGGTGTTAGGCAGGTGTTATGGTGTGATCCATTTACAATAATTAAATGGTAAGTGTTAATACCAATTATATTTCGTGTACCCAGCAAGCCATATCACATACAGTCCACAACTTTAATTCACCAGAGTAGCTGGTTTTAATATTATAATTATCAATTTAGGGTCAGGTCTAGCTTTCTGTGGGAATGGTAGGGAGAAGGCTTCGAGGGCGTGACAGTTTGGCGACCTACTGTGACTAAGTCCCACTTACCTCACCCAAATTACTTACAGGTAATAATTTAGGTAATGTAGTGTAAGCCTCCTGCAGGTGATTTGCCCATAATAATTGTAGTGATACTGGTCCTGTGGGGAGCAGCAGCAGGATAATACTGCACCACCTCTAGGGGCCCTTAACAACAACAACAGTTTGGTGTGTGTCATGGGCACCAACACATGGTGTGTGATTCTCTCCTACTTAATCCATTTATCAGCGATGCAGATTACATGGTGAGTTTAAATATGTGGCCTGTAGTTATAACTTTTCTCTTGACATATGCAAGACATCACCATCCCTGTAGAAGCTATTATTAGATGTACTAGTCATTATATTTTGTTGTTGCAGAAGTACTATGAAGATTCTATGTTCAATAAAGCCTAGAGATAAGGCCTGTGTTTCTATCACAACAATTTATTGAACATAGAATCCTGGGCTACCTGGTGGTGATCCTGCGCTAGACTACATCACAACATGGAGCGTTTACTGAAACCTGAGAGGCTAGACTGTGACCCCAGCTTATCAACGGCTGCTCAGGAATGGAAGCACTGGTTTAAGACTTTCGAAAACTTCTTGGGAGCCCTTCCTAAAGAAGATCTAGATAAACTAAGTCTGCTCATCAATTTTGTGTCACCTAAGATATATGAGGCTATTTCTGAGTGTAATACCTACGAAGATGCTATCAAAACCCTCAAGTCTCAGTATATTAAACCTACAAATGAAATCTTTGCACGCTATCGCCTTGCAACTCGCCGCCAGCAGATTGATGAATCCTTAGAGGAATACTTTCAAGCACTGAAAATTTTAGGTAAGGACTGTCACTTCCAAGCAGTGACAGCTGCTCAGTATTGTGAAGAGTCCTTCAGGGATGCTTTTATCAGTGGCCTGCAATCCCACCAATAATAAGGCAGCGTTTATTGGTAGAATAAACTCTCGACTTAGGCCGCTGCCTTTGGACCAGGCAAAGCTCTAGGATTCAGCCAGAAGGAATTCTGAAGTATACAGTACCACTCAGCCTTCTCGAGTGTAAGCTGCTGCATTCCTGACCAAGACTCTTGCATGAAGTTACTGTGGAACCTGCCTCAGTGACAGCGCAGCAGGTATGGTGTGTTTCTTTTTGGTTTTTTCAAGACATCCAACGTCCAAAGTGTCTGCTCGTGAAGCAATGTAGTCCGTAAATGGCACAAGGAAAGGTCACTTTTGCTAAAGTATGTCGTGCTAATGCATCAACAAGAGCTAGTGCCTCCACAACAATTCCAGTGATCATGCGACTTTAGCAACAGTGACTTCTGGCGGCTACTCCAAATTCACTGTCCAAGGCAGTGTGAAAGTTATCGCTCATTTCAAAGGTAAAACAGAAGTGATGGTGTCTTATTGATAGTGGCAAGCTCGAGAGTTTCATCAACCTTGACATAAGTTTAAAAACGGCTCTCCTTGACTCTCATCACTCATCAGGGTACCGTTTCCATTGGCATCAACATCTCTCTCTATTCAGACCTTAGGTTTTGTAAAGGTAAATCTCAGAGTTAATGGAAAGGATATCAAGATGTACATTTAGCTATTCTTGCCCAATCAACTGTGCTTCTGATGTTATCCTGGTCGAGGACTTTCGAAGCTGCATGGTAGTGTCACCTTAACTTATGGAGGTGAACTGCCTCCTCTTGTTGCTCTGTGGACTTAGCACTTTAAGGGTAGACCCACAAAGCTGTTTGCAAGAATCTTACCGCGGGATTGCCCATCCTATATCAGCTAAGACACGCCGCTATTCTCCATGATGGATCGGATGTTTCATGAGAAAGGAACTCAGAGGCTGCTGTGAGAGGGTATTTTGACCGCGAGTGATTCCCCTTGGCGTGCACAGGTTGTTGTTGTTAAAGATGTTATAGGAAAACCGGAGACTGCTATCGATTACTCTGAGACAATCAACAAATTTACACTTCTTGATGGATACCTCTACCTCGAAATTGACGATTACAGTGAACAAAATTGCTCTGTCACTACGGGTATAGACAAATTGATCTGCAGAGTGCCTATCATCATGTCCATATAAGGAAGAAGATAAACCATACACAGCGTTTCAGGCTAGTGATGGGCCTGTATCAGTTTCCAGAGTCCCTTTTGGAGTCACCAATGGGTAAGCTGCTTCCAACGAATTATGGATTCACTCTTAGGAAGAAGCAACTCTGCGGAACCTTCGGGTATTTAGAAATGTTACCATTTGTGGCAAGACCCAGGAGGAACATGATGCAACTTGATAAGTTTTTGGATGGCCGCAAGAAGAAAAATATCAGTTACAATGGGGAAAGTGCACTTTTTCAACTAAAAGGCTTAGCATCCTTGGTTATGTAGGTGGAAGGAGGTTCAATATTCCGACCCTGATTCGACTACGACCTCTACCGGGAAATTCCAATGCCTTCAACGACGCAAACAAGTCACTCCGAAGAAATCTCTTGGTCGTCTTTGCTTATTACTCACAATGGGATCTACAATATTCAAGTAAAGTCCGCCCATGAGAATGCTACCACATTTCCTGTGACTAAGGAAGCAGAAGGACGCTTCCATACTCTCAATACAGGACATTGAAAAACTCATAGTTAAGCCATGATGAGTCCCTACCTTCGAAGTGGAAACGGATTGCATCTGTCATTGCATTGCTTCAGTTTACTCAGGCAGGACGACCAGTAGCCTTCTTTTCGAGAAATTTTCAAGGAACAGAGAAATGTTTTGCTGCTGGAGAACAGGGAAGCCCAGGCCATCATTGAGCAGATTTCGCACACAGGGAGCATTATGTTAATCGGGTAGACGCATTTCACCATAAGTACGAACCAAACGGTCGCCGTGACTCGATATATGTTCGACGAGGAGGCACAAAAGTAGGATAAAGAATGGAACAATGATATTACGCTGGAGGATGGAACTATCGTGTTATGACTTTGATATTGCTGTACCCGAACCGGGTCAAGAGAAACATTCACCTGATGCATTCTCTAGGTCCCACTGTGGAGCAGCATGTCATGATTTGCAATCACTCTCAGCTCTCCACAAGGCTTTGTGTACCAGGAGTTACACGCCTTGTACGATCTTTTGTCAAATCAAGACATGCCCTATCTAGTGGAAGATGTGCGACAAGTGATCAGAGCATGCAGAGTATGTGCAGAGTGCAAGCCAAACTTTCATCAGCCAGAGAAAGACTATCTATATAAAATCACCCAGGCTCTTTCACGTAAGATTGAAAATAAGATTTTCAAACGCAGACCTTCTACCAAGGCACAATCAGAATAGTATTTCTCTCGTTAAATAGTATAGATGGCATATTAAGGTTTCCCTTTGTTTTCCCTGTGCAAATATGGCTGCTTCAACTGATTAATGTAGTTGTCTTTCACAGTTGTTTCTCGTATTTTTGGTATGCCAGCTTTATATTCCATTCAGACAGGGTGCAAAGTCCTCGTTCATGATAGTAACGGAAACTTCAGCGAGTTTTTGGCTAGCAAAAGGTATTGCCTGCAGCAGAAACAACAAGCAGCACAACCTCTAGTAAAGGACATGGTCAAGTGGAGCGGTTCAATGGTAATATATGAAGCAAGTGATACACTAATGACATTAGACTCGTATCGCGACAACGTAACCTGTCTAAACTGGCAAACTGATCATACCTGATGCTCTTCACTATATTAGATCACTTGGCTGTGCACAGTTACTTATGCAACCCCTTAATGAAAGACTCCTCAACTTTTCACGTCGTTCCTCTACGGAGCCTCCGTGCCCATTGGTTATGTATCCTGGACCCGTTCTCCTGAAGAGTCACCGTAGGATGAACAAGACGGATACTGTTTAGTTGGAAGAGGTAGAGCTCCTGGCAAGCTAATCCACATTACGCCCATCGCTATCCCAAAATGGTGAAGAGACTACAGTATCTACAAGACATTGTAGCCCAGTTGAAATGCCTATTAGTGTGGAATCTTCAAGATATCACCAATAGAATGCGAAAAGATGCTTCGTTTGCTCCGGGGAAGCCCCTTGAGACTACCCCTATGGAATAGAGGATTCTGCTCCAGCAGTAAATCAAACCCGCTGGAAAATATGAACCTGGTGAGAGGCTCAAGGGCTACGAAGGTCGGGACGGTGTACGTCGCCCACCTAACAGTTTGGGAGATTGTACTGTCTCTGAGTATTTTTAGAAGGGGGAGATTGTAGTGATACTGGTCCTGTGGGGGCAGGCAGCAGGATAAAAACTGCACCACCTCTAGGGGCCTTAACAACAACCAACAGTTTGGTGTGTGTCATGGGCACCAACTCATTTGTTGGTTTTTTGTGATTCTTCCTACTTAATCCATTTATCAGCGATGCAGATTACATGGTGAGTTTAAATATGTTGCCTGTAGTTATAACTTTTCTCTTGACATATGCAAGACATCACCATCCCTGAAGATGCTATTAATTAGATGTACGTAAGCTCATTATATTTTTGTTGGTGCAAAGTATATGGATTCTATGTTCAAATAAACTGAGAGATAAGGCCTGTGTTCTACACGAACATAATATCACAATAATAATAATAATTATTGGTGATAAAATACTGTATATATTTTTCCAGAAATTCAGTAATAAAGCCTGTTTTATTGTGTATTAGCTCCCCCCCTCCGTCAGCACAGACGAGACTCGCCATCTATGGTTTGGAATTTGTGAACAAACGTTGGTGTAAGGGAAGAATTTTTCGTGCTTAGAGGTTAAAAATGTGTTGACAGCTCTCAAATAGGAGCGAAATTGGTGGATGTGCATTCCTGCTAACTTGAGATATCAGACGACTGACAAGACAGACTCCAGGAACCCTCAGAATAAGCTCTCTTGATTTGTGTGTAAATTCTGGCCAGCATTTATGATTCATGAGATTTAGTAGAGTGTGTTGTTTAAGGTATCTGAGTATGATACGCATTAATCTCCAGTCAAATTGGTGAGTGATATTTTATAGTTATTAAGATATATTTTCTGTTTCTGTTTCGTAATTGTGATATTGTATGACTATTTTTTTTAATTCGTACAGTCAACATATTTATATATTTACCAGTATGCCTTGTGTATGTATATTTAATTTAATTAATAGGTCCAGAGCAAACTTGTGGATATGGACAGTGGTAGGTATCGGAAGGGAGACATCTTTTTGCGACCTAGGTGTCACAAATTCCTACTTGTTCTGGAGTTTACTAGGAGTTTACATGGAGAAGAGTTCCGGGGGGCAACGGCCCCCGCGGCCCGGTCTGTGTACCAGGCCTCTGGTGGTTCAGGTAGCCGGATCATACAGGCTGTTACTGCTGGCTGCACGCAAACCAACGTAGAGCCACAGCCCGGCTGGTCAGGAACCGACTTTAGGTGCTTGTCCAGTGGCAGCTTGAAGTCACTGCCAGGGGTCTGTGGTATCCCCTTATGTATGTGGAGGGCAGTTGAACAGTCTTTGGGGCCCCTGACCACTTATTGTATGGTCGTCTTAACGTGCTAGTGACTCACCTGCTTTTCATTGGGGGTATGTTACATCGTCTGCCAAGTAGTGAGTGATTTTCGTGTGCAAGTTCGGTACTAGTCCCTCTAGGATTTTCCAGGTGTATATAATCATAAATAATAATTATCAATGTTCATTTACTGTTATGTATATAATAATACATCCAAGTAAATGCAATTTTTCCACATTTTAAATTTGCCCGTTGGTCCTTCTTGAACCGGAGGTAATTAGTGAAGTCATTAATTAGTTAATTACTTAATAATTATATGTGAAATAACAGAAGAAGGTGGATGTTAAGTTCACAAATTTACTTAATGTGTAGTGGATAAGAATATATTACAATATTAATTTGGAAAGCCAAGTGTGTGCTTAAATAGATATATTAATGTGTTATAAGTGTATGTGTAATTTGATATAGCAAGTGTAGCTAATTATATTAATGTGTATATTAATTTTGCAAAGCCAAAGTGGCTACGAATTTTTATATTAATGTATTTGTATAATGTTTAATTTTGATAAGCCAATTCTGGCCAAGATTTATATCAATGTATGTGTGATTGAATAAGTCAAGTTGTATATCCTAATTATTTTAATGTGTATATTAATTTGCTATGCCAAATTCTGGCAAGGATTTATTATTTGTGTAATATTAATTTTTGATTGGGGAGGGGGGGCCCAAGTTTGTATTTAATGTAGCCTCGTTTAAAATTTTATGCATAAATTTTCTTGCGCATGTAATTGCTGAGCTCAAGTAGCGGAGATTTATTCAAAGGTAAGTTGTACTATTTTACTTTATAAAGTGCATATGATTTAGTTCAATAATCAGTTTATTAAGTTGGAATTTATTACATTGCATTATGGCTGAAATTGAGGAAATTAATATAGAAGAATACATATGGAATATAGAGCAAAGAAAGCATAATACAGGCTAGAAAAAGTTCATGTAACTAAGGGCATATAATAAGTGCTTGGAATTCATGAATCAAGAAAACTGTGAATTACTGATGATTTAAAATTGTATTTGATGCTTTTAGGTAATAGATATGATTCATACAAATTTAATTACAACAAATATGAAGGGAGATATATTAGTAAACTGAGGAGATGAGACTGAAATAGATCTCATGATTAACAGTATTATGAATTAGAGGAAAAGATTCTTCTTGTAAAAGTCAGGCCTTGAAAATTAAAAGTGTAAACCAGGCAGTTAATCAGGTCTGCTCCAACAAATAATATGTCTTTGCCAAAACTCCCAGAATTGTGTTTAACCCAGACGTGTGTTAATCCTGGAGAAAATAGGAGGATTTTGGTCAATTTTTAAAGCAGCTGCTGCATGACAGGAGTGACCTAGCCTGTGTAACTAATTATTTTACCTCAACGGACAGGTAGAGAGGGATGCTGTCACATAACTCATACAAGCCTTTCCCAATGTAGATGAACTCTTACAAGGAAGCAGTCTTCGACTTGTTGAAAGTCACTTATGGTAATATGAACAAAGTAGGTTGGATCTAGTGAATATCATTGTTAGTTTAAAATCTCCAAGATCACACTTTACAAAGGTTTACAACAGTTTTAGAGGTTAAACAGGAGAGCACGCTCAAAACTTTAAGTAATAAATAATAATTTGAAGAATCAGACTGGTTATTGTGTGCCATGGTACAGAATAAATTAAGCTGTAAAAGCACATTGAATGGCTCTCGAACAAATACTCACAAAGGTTTTTTGGCTCTGGAGGGTGATATAAGACTAGGTTCTACAGAATTAATTGTGCAGTTGCAGACCAGCAACACCGTGTGTGTGAGTGTGTGTGAGTGTGTGTGTCAACAATAATAACTCTGGAAGATCTGTCAGTTTCACAAGGGAAGAGATTTGCCAATGTTAATAATCAAATTTCATCTAAAAATAGTTTGCATAGGTGCATATCAAGTAGCAGAATCAGAATAATGATCCTCCACAAGGTAAGAAGAATAAGTACCCTCTAAGGAGTACGCCCGTTAATAAGAACCAGTCAAAGAAAGGAGAGATTGTCTCTTCTGTCAAGTGTACTCATTTTTCTGAAGCATTAGCAATGGTGACAATTCAGTGGAATGATAAAGTTGAAAGATTGGAGGGAACTATGACAGATGTTTCAGATTTTGGGTATCAACAAGTAAAGGATTTTTATGCCAATTAACTACTTCTGTTGCAATGATCAAAAGGAAGACACCATATAGTCATGTGTAAAGGTCTATATGACAATGTTGATAATAATGATAATGTTGACAATCCTGACACAACAGTGGCTATGATGTTAAAAAGATTTGCTGCTAATGTGTGTAATAATGATGGTTTTGCTGAAGGTAGCCCTTACCTGAGTGTTTTACAGGTAAAAATTGATGATAAAAGTCATAAATCAAAAAAATGTAACTGCATTATTAGATCAGAGGATCCCAGCGTTACGTTCATAAAACGTAAATGTCTTGATGGTATGAAAGTACAGATGGGAGATCCCACAACTTTAAAATTATCTGTTTTCTCTCGGATAAAGGTCTCAATTGTATGACACTTGTTTACGTTGAAACTTGTCAGGTTGGGCATGAGAAAAAATTGTTATGCAGTAATATTGTAGATAGGACTTTCAGAGAAAATATCTACAGTAGGGCTTAGTAAGCTACAGAAAGACTCTCACATAATGTAAATTTGCACCTTCTGGGGTAAGTGATGATTCTGTAGGCCCTATAAATATTTGAAAGGGTTAGTGGAATATTATGCCTCCACTTTGTAAGAGGTATGGTTAAAGGAAATGTGGTGTCACCCTTTTGAAGACTGCAGGGAGGACATGTAATGTTATGGTAGGATTCCTCGTAATAATAATTCATGACTAGAGGAAAACTACTAATACCATAACTGTGTTGTCTTACTCATGAAGTTGTTACCCCAGTATAATTCTTCCATAGAGGATGGTGTGAGCCGTGCATAAATTGTCGGGTTCTTTAGAAAAGCGATTGGTGAGATAAATGTAAATGAGAAAGTCCAGACGATTCTTTACTCAGGAAGCTACCTGAAAAGATGGTAAACGTTGAATCTGGAACAATACTGGGTACGACTTCAGTGGAGCTGAACCATCCAGATTGCCCACTTAATATGTTACGAGATGGGATAATGGGCAGTGTTTAAAAGGCTGCAGCTCCGCGACTGAGTAAAGACACCCAGAATTGTTAACTGCCTATAATGGATATAATTGCTGAGACAGTTAATTAATAAATTTTATAGATGAGTTAACCTCACTGCGACAAGCGCCTCAAAATTTACTGGTCACTATTTGCCACATGACGGAGTGAAGAAGGATTCTAAGCCCACTCCTTTGAGGGATTGTGTTTGTTTAACTTGTAGTGCCAGGGAGAACAAAAAATGTACCTTGTTTAAATTGACTGGGTTTGTGTGACAGGTCCGTCGTTGACGGAAAAAAAAAATTAGGAGTATCTTATTAAATTTCAGGGTGATAAAGAATTATGCCTTTAGGCTTGGAACTTAAGTGAAAGATTTCATAAGAGTGGGTTTTGTGTGCAGAGGCTGACCGGGATTGTACCCGCTTCTTATGGCAGAGAATCTAGTGACCCACTTAGCCCTCTGAAAACTAGTTGCGCTTGTGGAGCGTATTATTTGGTGTGCTAATCCAGTCTGGTTCTACTTCAAGCGACGTGTGTAAATGCCACACCTTAAACTTATGGAAAGTCCATTGTGTAAAAGTAAAGAGGTAAAACAATTTTATGTGGACAATTTCCTGTGAATCAACAGTGTGACGTAACTGAAGAGGAGCTGTTAGATGACTTATGTGAGCGGCTAATAAAATATTGCAAACAGTGCAAAATATGCCTCTGAGGGATAGATGCGAATAGTAATTCGTCCAAATTAAAGGACAAAAATAAGTAAGATTACCCTGGAGATGAAGTGCCAAAATGTAGTAGTAATGTATTGGGGGATTAACTTGGGATACTGAGAGGAGATATTGTTGAATGTCTAAAACCTATATAATTACAGTATGTGTGCCAATAAATTAATTAAGAGTGTCTTGCTTGCTGTAGTTTCCAAATGTTTTGACCATTAGGTTTAGTGCAGCCTTACTATAAGAAGGAAAATTATTAATTCAGGAAGTCTATGGGAAACTGTTAAATGCGAGCTTGGGAAGAATTTACTGAGGAATTCATTAACTTGTTGGGATGAATTAATTGGTGATTATGAAAAAATTCCAAATGTTGGAGTAGTCCCAGCACCAGGTGGGCCATAAGTGCCAAAATGGGAAAATGTACTCCACATTTTTGTGATGATTTCCAAAAATTGGCTTATGGAGCAGTGGACTTACTTCAATGTAGATCTAGTGATATTCTCTTTGTTTATGTCTAAGGCTAAAGTGGTCTCAGTTAAATCTCTCGCACGTCCATTGCCTCAGTTGGATTAAACATCCATTTATGTTAGGAAGTGTCAAATTAGCTAATTATATAAGAAATAAGTTGCAGGAGATAAATATTAGCGACACTGTAGATCTATTTGGTCTGATAAGAGGTATTATCTTACAATGGATTCGTTAATGGAAACATGTAAAATTGTGTACGTACAAAACAGAGTCGCTGAAATTAATCAGATTGCAAGATGAAGTATAATAGTTTGGTGTGTGAGCATATGTAACCTTATAATTTGCTATACCTGGGGAGGAGAAGGAGAATCCAGCGATTTTCTTGTCTAGAGGTTTTACTTATGCTAAATTTGTAAATGCTTGTATCATGGTTTAAAGGACCGAGCTGGGTTGAGTGACTGAATAATAGCCTAATTGGCATGTACAAAAGGCGTAATAGTTCGTCCTGTTGAAATTACTGTGACCACCGCTACTCCAATAGTTTGTCTTCCTTAGCCATTGATATAAAATAGGTATTATCTTTACCCAAACTAATCAAAGTGTAACTAAGTTGGTGTTTGTATTTCTAAAACAAGGATAAATATTTCATATAAGTTTTCACTTCCTCTTGTAATTTGGAATAAAGAGGGTAAGGACGCAAAAATCTATGGAAATGAGATTAAATTGATGATGGAAAGAAAAATTGTGAAAGGTTCCATAATAGAGGAAATTGGGGCTGTATTTTAGAGAACAATGTAATTGGTGCAGTGGTAGGTTCAAAATGCGAAATTGGTCGTGATATGCTAAACACCCTATCATATGCCCAAAAATATCATCTAACAAATTTGATGTTCTTAAAGTGCCTATTCTAAAAATGTAATGCATGGTGGGGTACATGATTGCCTTAAATAGTATTAGGGAAAACTTTCTGGATTCCACAAGGACGGCAAGTGTAAAAAGGGTGATTTATATCTTGTGTAATATGTCGCCGTGTGGGAAGCCAGATCCTATATGTACCAGGAGCCTCCACTATGCCTGCCAAATAGGGGACGCCGTTGTACCCAATTTAGTGAAACCATTTGATGTAATGGTGTAGACTACAGTGATCCATAATTTTAACAGGTACGTCAAATGGAGTTCCACTGATAGTGTTATGGTTGTTCCCTGTACTGCTATAGGGCAGTTCATTTAGAGTGGCACAGGATTAGTCTGCAGAACAGTTGTATACTGCTTGTTTGGAAAATTTGCAAGCTAGGAGATCCTGTCCGAGGTTTAATGATTTCGGATAATGCCAACCCACATAAAAAAATTTTTTTTTTTTTGATGTTTAGCAGGTGCTCAACACTTGATCGATTAAATAATTAGTAACGATGTTCAATCTCTGTTAACCCAAGCGAAGGGCGTACCAGGAAATTATTACTCCACTAGAGCCCCTTGGTAGGGGGGGGGGGGCTGTACAAAAGACTGATAGGGCACAGTGAGAGGTGTGCTCGCAAACGTACTACACTGAAATTAGAATTAATTTTGGTGAAGAATTTCCGGTGCAGTGTTAGTGGAGGCAGAAAATACGTAAGAAATAAATCGGCCTCTCTCATACATGAGTGATAAACATGATGCACATGTTATATAAAACCACCTTCTCATACCTAAATATGTGGAAGGAAATTGGAAGTGCCCCTGATCTATAGCAGATAATCCGGAAGAAAGTGATGGAAGATTAACAATGATGCTGGCAGTGGTTGGTTTGTGTAATAAAATTAAAAATGATAAATAAAATAATTGATCATTGGTCTAATGTGTGGTGTAAGGAATATTTCTTACAATACGTGTAACATTTTATGGTGCGACAGAGGCAGAGATCGGTCAACCAGACCATTCAACCAGGTGCATTGTGTTCTAATTGACACTGAACAACAATCGAACATTGTGGCCTTTGGGCAAAGTATTGATCACTGTACCCAGATGCACAAGGTGTTGTCAGGAATGTCGAAGATGGTTGTTGCTTGTGGCCAGGAAAGTTTACACACAATTTAATAAAATTGATTTCCCTTGGAATTAGGTGTTCAATCAAAACAGTAGAATCGAAAATAGACTGGGAGGAAGAAGTTGAACGAGGTGATATGGAAGTGATGCCGGAGATTGAAAAATCGTTGTAAGAGCCTACTAGCCGGAGAACAGCCACTCACGCAGAACTGGCTGGAATCGTCTCTAAAGGAAAGAGTAATCTGAGTAGTTATTTAGCAACGAACTCGGCCGGCCGCAGTGTGGAAAATACTGTATATATTTTCCGAAATTCAGTATTATATGTAAATAGATGGCCATACTGTATTTAATAATATTTATGTCATAGAAAACGGAAAGTGAGTCTGCGCAGACTAGACTCGCCATCTTGAGTTTTAGTTTTGTAACAAACGTGGATGTAATGGGAAGAATTTTTTTCATGCTCTAGAGGTTAAAAATTGTGTTGACACCTCTCAAATAGGAGGCGAAATTGGTGGATGTTGCATTCCTGCATAACTTGAGATATCAGAAGACCTGATCCAAGACAGCTCGCAGGAACCTCAGATAAGCTCTTAGATTCTGGTGTGTTGTGTATTCTGGCCAGCATCTATTTTCATTGATTTAGTTAGAGAGTGAGGTTTTCTGAGTATGATACACTTAATCTCACAGTCAAATTGGTGAGTGCTATTAAGATATATTTTCCTTCTGTTATGTAATTGTGTATTATATATAACTATTATTATTTTTTTAATATACAATCCACAAATTTATATTATTTACCAGCATTCCTGGTGTATGTATACTCATTTTTAAATTAATAGGATCCAGAGCAACTTGTGAGTATGACAGTGGTAGGTATCGCAAGGGGGACATTTTTTGCGACCTAGGTGTCCCAAAATTCCTACTGTCTAACATGATAAATAATAATTATTCAATGTTCATTTATGTTATGTATATATAATACATCAAGTAAATCAATTTTTTCCACTTTAATAATAATATAATACTTAATATAAATAATAATAATAATAATATTATATAATAATATATAATTTTCACATTTGTGTGAGTGTGGGTTTTGGAGTGGTTGGATCGAGGGAGTGCAGTGCTGCGACTTCCGTACCGAAGTCCCACCTAGATGTGAGATCTGATATGGGTATATCTAGTAGGTTTATACACAATGCTGATATGTATGATAATTCTATTAAACTGTATCTTGTGGGGTTATACTGGATGAACCTATACAGAGAGCAGATGGCGACTTACTTATATCAGTATTATCTTAGTTGTATCTGCTTTCACAATGTAAATTTTTATGCAAGAGAAGGAATTCAGGTTAACGCCTGTGAACCTCATGCCTATAATTTCTCACTCCTGGCATGGATGGAAACGTTGTGTCACTGTTTTAGAGTAATGATCACTTATCTGATTGATTTTTTTTCTGTGACTGCTTAAAATTAAATATTGATAATTTGCCATCACTGTGTTTTTAATAATCATGTGTCTAATATCATGAAATACGTGTAACCATAAGAATTATTTTCTTGTGATTTCTTGTATAGTTATCATTCGTGTACCATTATTGTAAGTGATCCTCTCATTGTAATATTTATGTAAATAATTTAGGTCACTGTATTTCTGTAACTGATTTTCACACAATTGAGTTACTTAGCTGTTTACGATTGACTGTATCTTACCTGGAGTTTACCTGGAGAGAGTTCCGGGGGTCAACGCCCCCGCGGCCCGGTCTGTGACCAGGCCTACTGGTGGATCAGAGCCTGATCAACCAGGCTGTTGCTGCTGGCTGCACGCAAACCAACGTACGAGCCACAGCCCGGCTGATCCGGAACTGACTTTAGGTGCTTGTCCAGTGCCAGCTTGAAGACTGCCAGGGGACTACAGTTAGGCTTTAAGATATTACAAGGACCCCAGTGGAAATAGGTCACTCTGACTTTTTTTGGGTCATCTTAGGTAATTTAAACATGTTACTTTGTATAATAACTTACGTGAACCTGAACCTAAATAAACTTATATAAATAAATACGAATTCGAAGAAAACGTTCGAGCTAATGCTTTTACACAGAAAACGTAAAGCTGCGGTGTGTTGACGAGAGACTGAGATAAACTTTGTGAATTTTAATTCCGTAATACACGAGACTACATAGAAAGCCTATTAGCCCCCTTATTTCAGATCCTATTTACACCCAGTTATTGCCATTGACCTACTTAGCTTACTTGTTACAATAAACATCTGACATTCCAGAAACATGCTTCTCATTGATTCCTCTATTCGTTGTCTCTCCTCTCCTGTCTCTCCTCTCATCTATTACGTGTCTCTGTAGGTTTTCCAAGACTTACCTTCAATCTCTGTTTACCAAGATTTTCTGTTAGCTATCTTGGCAATATATAAGTTACCCCTTGTTACGTTCAGTGATGTAGTTCTAGGTTTTCCAGCCTACTATGCATTCCAGCCTGCCACACTCAGCCTGCCACACTCAGCCTGCCACACTCAGCCTGCCACACTCACTCTGCCACACTTAGCCTGCCACACCTCTCCGGAGCAATATTATCACGTCTGCCGTCTTCCGGACTTCCAATACTTCACTCACTCTCAATATTAATAACATATTTGATCTATCACGTACCGTTGAAAGTCCTCGTCATTTCCTTCATACCTCAGCCTGGTTTTCCTTCCTTCCATTTCTGGTTTTAGTCCTCCCTGGTTTGTAAACACTACGTAACCTTCAGTCAGTAAACATTTTCCTGTCACTTCCTGTGTGGTGTCTCGGTGCCCTTTTTGGAGTTTTAAATTACTTTTTTTCTTTTTTTGGGCCCATGAAGCCCCCTTTAAATTTTCTGCCCTTTGTCCCTATGAAGCCCCCTTTAATTGGTCTTTGAAACCCTATGAAGCCCCCTTAATTGTTTTTTGGCCCTTAAGCCCCCCCTTAATTGCCCTTTGCACCTATAAAACCCCCTTTAAATTTGGGTCTTTGAAACCTATAAAACCCCTTTAAATTTGCCCCTTTGCAACCTATAAGCCCCCCTTAAAATTCGTCCCTTTGTCCCTATAAAAGACCCCCCTTAATTTCTTTTAACCTTGAAAAACCCCTTAATTTTTTTTTTCCCACCAAAGAAAAAACCCCTTAATTTTTTGTCTTTGTACCAAAAAAACCCCCCTTAATTGCCCTTTGAAACCTATTAAAAGGAACCCTTTAAAAGGGCCCTTTGGGGGCCTAAGGGAAAATGGAACCCCCTTAATTTGGGGGTCCTTTGCCCCTAGGAAACCCCTTTAATTTTTTTTCCTTTGCACCTATGAAGCCCCCTTTAATTCTGTTTTTGGGAACCTATGAAGCCCCCTTTTAAATTGTCTTTGCCCCAATAAAAGACCCCAAAATTCTGTCTTTGTCCCTAAAGCCCCCTTAATTGTCTTTGTCCAAATGAAGACCCCCTTAATTTTTTTTGGGCCCCCTATGAAAACCCCAAATTTTGGTCTTTGCCCCCCTATGAAGACCCCTTAAATTTGGGCCCTTTGCACCTATGAAAAAACCCCCCTTAATTTCTTTGCCCTATGAAGACCCCTTAATTCTTTTTTTGAAAATTCTTTCCCTTTGGTACCCAGATGCCCTTTTTAATTTAAAGTCTTGTTTCCCTTTTTCCCTCCCACCTTGACCCTTTTTTCCCTCCCACCTGGCCCTTTCCCCTCCCACCTGTGCCCTTTTCCCTCCCCCCCTTTGACCTTCCCTCCCACCTGGGGCCCTTTCCCTCCCCCCCTGTGCCCTTTTTCCCTCCCACCTGTGCCCCTTCCCCTCCCACCTGTGCCCCTTTCCTCCCCGGTGCCCCTTAAACTCTCACACCTGTGCCCCGGGATCAAGACTCTTTTTTGCGCCCCTTGAAAACCCCCCTGGCAACTAGGGGGGTTCCTTCTAAAAGTACGTTTGGGGTAAAAATGACAGCTGGAATAAAAAAATGACTTTTTTCCCTTTCAATAGTTTCGGGCTTTTCTACTCCCCCTTTATTTGAATCAAAAAGGGAGCTAACTTTTTTAAAAGCTTTCAACCCCCCCCAATTTGGGGTAGCCGGGTACCCGGGGAAACCCCGGGTTTAGTCTACTGTTGAGGGTCCCAATCCGGGAAAACCGAGTTTTAACCTAAGATGACTGAAATGCCCTGTAAAACCCGGGGGCTTTCTATAAAAGAAATGTCATTGATATCAGCTATGGTCTTTATAAGTTTTTATCATAATTTGTAGAAATAAAAATTTTTAATTATTTTTATTATTATTTTTATTAAAATTATTATTTTTTAAATTATTTTTTAGAAATTTTAGTAGTATTAGTAGTTAGTAGTAGTAGTATAGTATAGTAGAAATTAGTATAGTAGAAAAGTATTAGTAAAATAGTTTTTTGACTTTCCGGGCAAATAATAGTACTAATGAATTTTAAATTTAAGCAGAAAATTAACGACTGTAAATAAATTTAAAAACAAAACCCTAGAAATTATAGTTCCTAACTTTTAGTAATATCCCAATAATTTGAAAATTTGTTTTTCCCAGAAATTGGCTTTAAAAACTTTGTTTTTCCCCCAGAAATTTATCAAAAAAAAAAAAAATGTACTCAGCTCTGGGATTACATCTTTTTATACAAGTTTTAAATTCCCCTTCTGGTGAATAAACACCTGTAATAAAGGGAAAATTAAATTTGATTTTGACCTTGATGAACTTTGACTGTTCCCCTCGACCAACCCCCGTGGGTACCCACAAAGGGCTCAAACCCCAAGTTCACGGACCACCCTGGGACCTTTAAATTTTCAAGAGATGTTTTTTCCTCTCAACTAATAGTTTTTAAACACCGAACCCCAATCTTATCATATCATTTTTGAAAACCGGGGCCTTTGGGAAGCCCTCCGAATGTCAGAAAAAATCATCACAACAGGGTTTAAAGAAACCCCTGCCATTTTCGGGTGTTGGGCCACCCCAAGAGGTCAGCTATGACCCAGGTTTTGGGGCCACAGGGGGTTTTCACTAGACTCGGGGTTTTGGGGGCCACACAGAGGTCAGCTATGCCTCAGGGCTAAAAACGGGCCCCAAGTTTTCAGCCCCACACGTAACCCTATTTTTTTAAGTTTTTCCAGGTCTTACGTATATTTTTTTTATGTGCATTAAAAAATTTGGGTTGAATGTTTTTATTTAATGTTTCTTTTCTAAACTTTTTTTTATGAAGAGTGTGTGTGTGTGGTTATAAACCGATTTTTGTTTGAAGAAGTTGGAACTCAGCCCTGGCCCTTTGCCTCCTGCCTTCCTGGCCCAATAAACCCCATCCTGAAAACTGTATATAGCTGGCCTCGCCAACCCTCTCTAAAAGTTCACACAAACTAAAGGAATTTCCTTAAGGATCTGAGTATTGAGTGAATTTCAAGAACTCACGGGAACTTGGCTTCTCATACTTCTCTTGTCACAAGATTTTCCTAAGGAAAGTTGTAAAGATTCTATACGTAAGTGGCTGCTGATCTCTGGAATAATGAAACTGTAAACTTCTCAAAATTGATTAGCCATGCGAGTTTGAAGGTCATGGCTGGTGGCTCTGTGCCATACTGAAAGAGCAGGAAAATATGTGAACCATGGAGTGCTAACACCGCAGATTTCTTCTTGGTGAAAGTAGTGTTGATTTACAACAAAAACAAGTGAGCATCTTGACAATTTGTTTGCAAGTTGATTGTGTTTGTTTGTGATGCTAGATATGGTCCTTAGTTGCAGCTGTGTTTTGTTGTTTATCGAGACTGTACTGTTTGTTAGCGTCAGTGTAGTCAAGTGTTATTTGTAAACAAATGAAAGAGTAAAAAATTGTTTGGAAAATTCCGTCAGAGCATCGCGGTAATGCGATACATCGCGGCAAAAACAGTCGTAGCAAAAAGTTCGTTGGTATGCGTCAGACCGGAAACGTCGCCTCGGCCAATGAGAACGAAGGAAATGAGGTAACAGCCGCTAACTACGGCGAGGAGCGAGGCTGACACAGCCCAGCAGAATCACCGGAAAGTTACCCGGAACTCTGACTGACGTCAAAGGAGATGCGGTTCTTCCCCGGGCACTTACGGCCTCACAGTGTCTGGGACATGTGAGGTATGCGAGTGTTGTGAGAGCAACCCAGCGCCATCTCTTCTTCTCTCTTACCTCTCACACTAGGAAGGCTCCGGTCGGTGACGTCACCAAAATGGATCCTCCCCCCATCTCTTGTTTCGTTGGGTTTATAGGTGGCCTGAGACTGCTCGAAGCTCACTCCTCATCACCTCCCGCTGCTGCTTCTTCGTCTCTCCTGCCGCTCCGTCTGCTGCTGCCCACGGTATACCCACTTCGCCTGGACTTACACCTTATCCAGTGTTCCTGGACTAACGTGGGTTCCAGAAAGGGTCAGCAGATACCCACAAGTTCCTGCAAACGTAGCCGTGGCTAAGTGGAACAGCACCGAAGCGGGGCGTAGGATCCGGGGTTTCGAAAACCTTGAGCTCCCCCAAATTCGAGGACTCTTTTGGGCCTCGGCAGTTTGACAACCTGACACCTCCCTCACTAACGGGGGGGGGGGACCCTTCCCATCAGCCACTGGCACCGGGGACACACAGGGGCTACGGTGGAGGCAGCCTTGACGCTGTGGACGGTTTCAGAGTTATAGTGATAAAAGTGGTCTACCAGGGGGACCCATGAGTTTTCCCAATCGAGAGGGGGTGGTGACTGGGGGGGAGGGAAGGGTTTTTCATATTTTAAAACCTTTTTTTTTATTTTTGTAAGGCAAAAAATTAATTTTAGGTTTGTTATATTTCTTGTTCATGAAATATCTGGGGTTTAAATAAAATGTTTTAGAAGAAGAGAAGAGAGAGAAGGACGGCATGCCTTCATGGATTTCCCCCTTCCACCCCCTTTCACACCAACCCCCACAACACACATATCTTCATGTAAACCACGCTGAATTTTTCCTACCATTTACATTTGTCCCCCTCACTAAACCTTTCCGTAAGCAAGTGTTCCGTCTCAGGACTTTTGGAGGGGGCGGAAGGTGTGTGCTCACGGGGGTGGGATCGCAGTTCTTTGATTGTGACTTAAAAGACTCCACGGGGCAATAATTCCTTCATTTAACTCAGAAAAACTTTCTCAACCCCAGGACCGCAACGGTCAATCTTCTACTCCCCTCCACGCCCGCAGCAAAAAAAAAGGGAACGGTTTTTATCTAAATTTCACGGATCCCCAAAATTCCCTTTTGTGAGTACAACACACTATTTTCCCTCCCCAACTTTTTTGGGAATTCTTCATTGTAAAAATCTTATTTCCCCCAAATTTTTTTAACATCACTGATATTGAAAATTTTTTTCAGAGTCCGCAAAGCTGGACATTTTCTTTTCCCTTTTTGCAACAAATTTTTTTTAGAGTTTTGTTCATCTAGTGTTTCTGGGGGGAAATCTGGTTTTTTTAGAGGAGAGGTTTAATGTTTGGCGGTGTTTTGTGAGTCGCCCGATATTTATCGAAAGGCATGATGGGGCTCAATCCCCATCCGCTGAGGGCGGCCTTTGGGCTCAGACCAAAGGGGCGAAAAGAGAAAAATGATGGAAGTCAAAAGAGTATCTTGGAAACTTCAGAATGAAGGAAACTTAGGAAAATTTGTTCCTTTTTTTTTCTCTTAAGTTGCTGCGATTGCACTAGGTATTTGGCCCTCCGTTCATGCATGACACGTGCATAAATGTGGGTTAACCTGTATGTAAGGGCGAGAACAAAGGCAATTTAAAATCTGATGTATTTCTTTCCAAAATTTAGTTGTTTTAAAATAACTTTCCGAACGCCTTCACTTCTACGAAAACTAAAAGGGGCGCCGCAACCCAAGGGCGTCGATCCTCCATCTTCCCCCACCAGGGCCTGCTGCCGCGTCCCCGTCTCCTCGCCCCAGGGCCTCCTGTGACCCGCAGCCTTTCTAGCCAGCTCGGGACCTCTCGACAGGACTCAAAGGCCTAGACGCTACACCCGAGACTCTTGGGTCCCCTAGTGGGGGCCGGGGTTCCCCTGAAAAAAATTCATCCCACAAATTTATTGACCCCTCCCTTCCCCTCCCCCTCCTCGGAAAAAAAAAAAAACCTGTAAAATCCTTTTTCCCGACAAAAAATTCCCTTTTTTTTCCCCTCCCCCTCTCCCCTTTTTTCTTTTTTTTTTTTTTCCCCCTTTTTCCCCCCCCTTTTTCCCTTTTTCCCCCTCCCCCCCCTTTCTTTTCCTTTTTCCCCTTTTTTTTTTTTCTTTTTTTCTTTTCTTTTTTTTTTTTTTTTTTTTTTTTTTTTCCCCCCTTTTTTTTTCCCCCCCCCCCCCCTCCCCTTTTTTCCTCCCCCCTTCCCCCTTTTTTCCCCCCTTTTTTTCCCCCCTTTTTTTTTCCCCCCCCTTTTTCCCTTTTTTTTTTCCCCTTTTTTTCCTTTTTTTCCCCTTTCCTTTTTTTTTCCCTTCTCCCCCAAATTTCCCTTCTTTTTACCTTTTTTCCCTTTTC
>NC_069432.1:40167306-40194542 GCF_026875155.1 Cherax quadricarinatus
CCACAAATTGGGTTGAATGTACCACATCCAGGGTTTAGCAAGTCACGTTCAATAATTAAAGCATTGTTGTGGATATTAAAATGATTATAGGGATGATAGTGACGATGATATTCACGTTGATAATAACGTTAATATTGACATTGATAGTGACGTTGATAGTAACGATAACAGTGACATTGATAATGACGCTAATATTGATACTGATAGTGACTAATAATGACGTTGGTATTCATGCTGATAGTGGGGCTGATAGTGACGCTGATAGCGACGTTAATAATGACGTTGATAATGACAAGTTGATAGTTATATTTTGAGTCCTGGTGTAATGTTGATCTTTTTGTTTCAGAGGAGGAAGCAGGGGCGGAGGTGGCATGGGCGGCGGGGGCGGCTGGAGCCGAGGCGGCGGGGGCGGCTGGGGCGGCTGGGGCGGCAGGGGTGACCCCAGACACAGATGTGTTCCAGAAAATTCCCACCAACACCAGAAGGAGAGGTAAGCGCCCACAGGGGAGGAAACAGTGGAGGGAGGAGAAGAACTGTAAGATCCTTACGAGTTTAGCGCTTCCATATGAATATAATAATAATAATAATAATAATAATAATAATAATAATAATAATAATAATAATAATAATAATTCACACAACAGTATTTATGATTGGCAGAGAGAGGGCCCAAGAGCTGGGAGTTTCTGTTACGCTTGCTGGGAGACCGGAGGAGCAATCCCAGTCTGATACGCTGGGAGGATGAGACCCAGGCCACCTTCCGTCTGGTCCAGCCTAATCTCATCGCTCAGATGTGGGGAGCCAGGTCGGAGAAACCTAACCTCTCCTACTTCAACTTCGCTCGGGGTCTCAGGTAGGCCTAGTCACATATTTCATTTACCTCGTGAGATCGGTATTGTATACACAAAATGAAAAGTTATACCTGTATACTACTCGAAAAAGGACAAATTCCCCTTTTTATATAAAACAAAAATCTTTTGAGACATCCTTGAATTCATATATATATATATATAATATATATTATATATATATATATATATATATATATATATATATATTATATATATTATATATATATATATACATATATGTCGTGCCGAATAGGCAGAACTTGCTATCTTGGCTTAAATAGCAACGCTCATCTTGCCATATAGGACAAGTGAAAATTTGTGTATGCAATAATTTCGCCAAAATCATTCTGAACCTAACGAAAAAATATATTTCACTGTGTTTGTTTAGTATTAAATTATTGCAAACAAATCTAAAATATATATAGTTGGGTTAGGTTAAAATAAATTGTTCTTGTTATAATAAGGTTAGGTAAGTTTTCTAAGATTCTTTTGGTGCAAAATTAAATTTTTTTACATTAACATTAATGAAAAAAAAATATCTTTAAACGTATAAGGGAAAATTTTAGAAAGGACTTAATTTTAAATGAGTTCTTGATAATTGACCAGCTTTACATATTCGGCACGACATATATATATATATATATATATATATATATATATTATATATATATATATATATATATATTATATATATATATATATATATATATATATATATATATATATATATATATAATATATATATATATATATATATATATATATATATATATATGTTAGTTTAGCTAAGATTTCATAAGGTCTTGGGTATGAATGCTTTAGAGAGCAATACGTATATGTACGTCAAAGACATCACATTCCTCCACTAACGAGACACATCGTGTTTTCTCCGATTTTCCACCTACATCAAAGGTTTTATGTATTTTTTTTATTCAGACATTTCAGTTAATGGTAATTTATTTACCGAAGTAGCCCATATTTTCAGTATGCACATTATTCGTCTTCTCAAATTCGTAGACTTATATTCATTTGACAGCATTTGCTATAGTTTATGATTGACAAAAGAGATTGTTTGCATTACATTTCCCGCCAAATAAAAGCAGTTTGTTTTGGCGGGAACAGTTAGTGACGTCACAATGAATGTAAACAAACACTGCTGACTTGCTAATGAACCTGAGCGATATTTATTCATGAGCATAGTGTGATATACCGAGTCGCTGATTGCTAGGTATCTTTTCCTCACCGACTTCTGTCACTTCCAGATATCACTACAGCACCGGAGCTTTGCTGCCGGTATCAGAGAAGCAACTGGTGTACCGGTGTGGACCGAAGGCTATCAAGTACCTCAGAGAATTGAAAGAAAGATCCTTCTACTGATGGCTTTCTTTTGTTTCACACATACTAGTCTGCAGGCAAGACCGTATTCTGATTTTCATACTAGAATCTATCAACAATAAGAACTTGGCTTAGACAACAGTATACTTCGGTGCTAACAAGAGGATCACATATCTTTATGCTACATCTGTAAAACGAAAGTGAAATCAGAATACTGTACCCCTGAACACCTCCTAGAACTGACTTTACAATAAAGGCAGTATAAGTTTTAACTTCTCATATATGACTGGATTGGTAAGGGATGTTAATACTCAACCCACATCTTTCATCATCATGCTACGTTTCTGGAAAATTTAGATGATCAAATATTCTCTTTCCCCCGAGTCCGTTTTCCCAGGAAATCAGATGTCCGTCCCATCCGTTGGGGTAACCCAATAAGAATGTGAACCACGAACTCTGAACTCACTTCGCCTCTTTCCTCTCATTAAGGCCAGTAAACACAATGTTCTGAGAGGAAGTGAGTCGAACTCCAGACATTCTCACAAGTCTCAGTGCCGTCCATAGCGGCTACTACTCAGCAGGCAGCATATATAGGCCTACCTCATTCCTTAGTGGTATTTTGTACTTTTATAACAATTGAAAGGTATTGTTGACATTTAAGTAGAATTGACCAAAGACAAGTTGATGTACCTGATAATTGTGAAATATTAAGTTACTCTTGTTTTGCAGTTCATTAGACCGGTATGTTATTTTGTAATATTAAGTACAGCTATTAGAATGTGTAGCTGTTACCTCCGTGAGCAGCTATCAAGGTTCACACATCAAAGTTGTCATATTTAGTCATTTTCAATCTTATTGCCATATATAGCATAAGACAATCGTTTTCAGATTATGTAACCAAGTGTATACTAATGACAACTAGTAGACTATCACTATACTAGTTGTCATTAGTATACTAGCTGTCATTAGCATATTATCACTAGCTATAACTAGTATACTAGCTATCACTAGTACACTACCTGCCACTAGAAAGCACAGACAACGCGTGATCTCATAATTCCTAGAAAAGCAACATCATATACATGCATATATATATATATATATATATATATATATATAAAATATATATATATATATATATATATATATATATATATATATATTATATATATATATATATATATATATATATATATATATATATATATATGTATATATATATATATATATATATATATATATATATATATTTTATATATGTATATATATATATATATATATATATATATATATATATATATATATATATATATATATATATGTATATATATATATATATATATATATATTATATATATATAATATATATATATATATATATATATATATATATATATATATATATATATATACAAGTGTATGTATGTTTGCAGAGTGTGATATACCAAAGGAGATTTTCCCTTTTTTTATCAGAAATGTATATAAAATCTTAACTTATTTTCATGTAATTTATATTTTAATTTATGGTTATTTATTAACAAAGAATACGTGTTTTATTTGTTGTTTTATTGACATTATTAAATGTTCATATTACCAATAGACTCTGTAGTAATACGTCTGGCAGTGTTGTGTGAATGTCAATGCTCTGCCCGAAATGTATTGCATACTGGTGGCTTTCTTTCGTGCCCACCTACTCTTTTGTGTGTACTAGACGCAAATTACATTACTTTTGTACAGCTTAAAAAATAAAAATTGGAATTGGAATTAAACATCTGACTTGTATTGTGTGAATGACTATTGCTGTACGTCTACCAGTGTGGTTAGGTCAGGTTAGATAGGTTCGTTAGGAAACAGGACAAGTGTTTCCTGATGCGGGTCTTAGTCAGATGATGACTGTCAGTGGTGTGAATGGTTGCCGTTATAAGCCCGTCAATGCCGTATGAATGGCTACCGTTGTACATGTAGTAATGAGGTGTGAATGTATGTCTGTCAGTGCGGTGTGAATTATTTTCATTGCACGTCTGGCAGTGTGGTGTGAATGATTTTCGTTGCACGTCTGGCAGTGTGGTGTGTATGATTTTTGTTGTACATCTGGCAGTGTGGCGCCTGTTTTGATGCCAGATGTCTGTTAAATGTTAATGTGTTCACATTCGTGAAAGTGGATGTGTCAGCATGTGTTGAGCCAGACCAGAGATGAGTGAGAACAGATGTGGAGTTCTCTGGGGACTCTGTCGCAATATACTTCGTTAAACGGGAATTTGTGAGAGAATAAAGAATCTCCACCATTATTATTATTGTAGATTGATAGGGATGAGCACCAGGGAAATATTTTAATGGAAGGAAACGTGGGTAGCTCCAAGTCCTATAATCTAGAGCTCTTTATCAGAGTTTAAGGTTCAAACGAGGCTATGAGGCATTGTAATTTTTTTTAGTACTTTCATAAATCATCAAAAATAGCGAATAAAGTTAATATACAGAAAATATAATGAGTAATACACCCATGTGAGTACGTAAACAGCTGCTCTCAGTGTATATATACTGGTATCAACACAGTCTTCAACTAATAAATAAATACTCCAAGATTGTGTTATTTCGTTCACTGACTCAGGACGATGTTTGCCTCAACGTAATTACCACTATCATAAATTATATAATATATATAATATATATATATATATATATATATATATATATATATATATATATATATATATATATATATATATATATACACAGTTTAATGATAGTGGCAATTACTTTGAGGCAGACAGTGTTCTGAGTCAGCAAACAAAATAACACAATCTTGGGTTTCACTGGAAGACCAATGGAGGTCATCTCCAAGAAGTTGGTGTCACGTGTGTTTCGCCAGTGTTTTCAACACACTGACACACTGGGGTAGTCTTAGTGGAAAGTCTCGGTGGAAAATATCACTTCAGCATTTCTTGAGAATGTGTATTATCCTAGAGGTAACAGCTCCTCACGCCAAGGATTTCCTGTTGGCTCTCCCTAATTCCTCCCTGGGTACTACTTGCCTTGACCTCTCAGACCATTTACACTGGTGTGGTCCCTCGTCTGGTCCCTTCGAGCCTCGTACTGATGTTAGTTTAATATCTTCATTATGCACCCCATACCCATCCCGTGGGTGGTAGTCAAAAGAGCACAGAGGTACATAATGGGTCCCGGGACTGGGCCCCAAGTTTTGATAGTGAACAAGGTACAAAGGTAATGAAGTCATAAGTTACGAAGGTAATGAATCATGTAAGTAAGTAAATTTACTTACTTACGTTTATACATGGTTACAGTCATGAACAAATTATAAAGTAATGAGCATTTCACACGTCCACACCCAGTGTGTGTGTAATGGGTACACACACACACACACACACACACACACACACACACACACACACACACACACACACACACACACACACACACACACACACACACACACACACACACATACACACACACACACACACACACACACACACACACACACGCACACACACACACACACACACACACACACACACACACACACACACACACACACACACACACATACTGGAGTATGCAGCACCTGTTTGGAACCCGCACTTGATAAAGCACGTCAAGAAACTAGAGAAAGTACAAAGGTTTGCAACAAGGTTAGTTCAAGAGCTAAGGGGAATGTCCTATGAAGAAAGATTAAGGGAAATCGGCCTGACGACACTGGAGGACAGGAGGGTCAGGGAGACATGATAACGACATATAAAATACTGCGTGGAATAGACAAGGTGGACAAGGACAGGATGTTCCAGGGAGGGGACACAGAAACAAGAGGCCACAATTGGAAGTTGAAGACACAAATGAGTCAGAGAGATAGTAGGAAGTATTTCTTCAGTCATAGAGTTGTAAGGCAGTGGAATAGCCTAGAAAATGACGTAGTGGAGGCAGGAACCATACACAGTTTTAAGACGAGGTTTGATAAAGCTCATGGAGCGGGGAGAGAGAGGGTCTAGTAGCAACCGGTGAAGAGGCGGGGCCAGGAGCTAGGACTCGACCCCTGCAACCACAAATAGGTGAGTACAAATAGGTGAGTACACACACACACACACACACACACACACACACACACACACACACACACACACACACACACACACACTGGGCAACTGCCTGAGGTATGGAAGACGGCAAATGTAGTTCCCATTTTTAAAAAAGGAGACAGAAAAGAGGCACTAAATTATAAACCTGTGTCATTGACGTGTATAGTATGCAAAATTATGGAGAAGATTATCAGGAGGAGAGTGGTGGAGCACCTGGAACGGAACGAGAGTATAAATGTCAACCAGCACGGATTCACGGAAGGCAAATCCTGCGTCACAAACCTTCTGGAGTTTTATGATAAAATAACAGAAGTAAGACACGAGAGAGAGGGGTGGGTTGATTGCATCTTCTTGGACTGCAAGAAGGCCTTTGACACAGTTCCTCACAAGAGATTAGTGCAGAAGCTAGAGCATCAGGTGCATATAACAGGAAGGGCACTGCAATGGATCAGAGAATACCTGACAGGGAGGCAACAACGAGTCATGGTACGTAATGATGTATCACAGTGGGCACCTGTGACGAGCGGGTCCCACAGGGGTCGGTCCTAGGACCAGTGCTATTTTTGGTATATGTGAACGACAAGACGGAAGGTTAGACTCAGAAGTGTCTCTGTTTGCAGATGATGTGAAGTTAATGAGGAGAATTAAATCTGATGAGGACCAGGCAGGACTTCAAAGAGACCTGGACAGACTGGACATTTTGTCCAGCAAATGGCTTCTCGAATTTAATCCTGCCAAATGCAAAGTCATGAAGATAGGGGAAGGGCCAGAAGACCACAGACAGAGTTATAGGCTAGGTGGCCAAAGACTGCAAACCTCACTCAAGGAGAAAGATCTTGGGGTGAGTATAACACCGACATGTCTCCGGAAGCACACATCAAATCAATAACTGCTGCAGCATATGGGCGCCTGGCAAACCTGAGAACAGCATTCCGAGACCTTAGTAAGGGAATCATTCAAGACACTGTTACACCGTGTTGTCAGGCCCATACTGGAGTAGGCAGCACCTGTTTGGAACCCGCACTTGATAAAGCACGTCAAGGAAATAGAGAAGGAAAGTACAAAGGTTGCGACAAGGTTAGTTCAGAAGCTAAGGGGAATGTCCTATGAAGAAAGATTAAGGGAAATCGGCCTGACGACACTGGAGGACAGGGAGGGTAAGGGGAGGGAGACATGATAACGACATATAAAATTACTGCGTGGAATAGTCAAGGTGGACAAAGACAGGTTGTTCCTGGGAGGGACACAGAAACAAGAGGCCAACAATTGGAAGTTGAAGACACAAATGAGTCAGAGTAGATAGTAGGAAGTTATTTCTTCAGTCATAGAGGTTGTAAGGCAGTGGAATAGCCTAGAAATGAACGTAGTGGAGGCAGGAACCATCACAGTTTTAAGACGAGGTTTGGATAAAGCTCATGGAGCGGGGAGAGAGAGGGCCCGGGCCCCCAGTAGCAACCGGTGAAGAGGCGGGGCCAGGAGCTAAGGACTCGAAACCCATGCAACCACAAATAGGTGAGTACAAATAGGTGTGTCAAACACCACACACACAGCACTGATATAAAACCTCGCTTACACTCTGGCTTCGATGATGTATCCTCAACCTTTAGAGTCGTGTCTGTCACCGCATCGGCAAGACCAAATTAAGCTCATATATATATATATATATATATATATAATATTTATTTATATATATATAATATATATATATATATATTATTATATATATATATATATATATATATATGTGTGTGTGTGTTTGTGTGTTGTGTGTGTTGTGTGTGTGTGTGTGTGTGTGTGTGTGTGTGTGTGTGTCTGTTCGTGTGTGTGTGGTGTGTGTTTGTAGTGTAAGGAAAAGGTTTAGACATTGTTGCAGTTGTGTAAGTATCATCAAGGCAGCAGCACACTGCTGAATTACACATTTTTTTTTAATGATGCGTACCTTGTATAGAAGGTGATTGAGAGACGATACTTCATGTACACATGAAGTGAACCCCGACGTGATCATGTTCATTTTCAGAGTTGCCACAGAAAAACCAGGTATAAAACCTTGATGGTCTTACTGTCACGTTGTTTAAATGGGACGTACGAACAGGGACTAGGATATGTTAATTACATTGTCGGTCCAGTGTTATACGTGGTCGGATCATCAGGAGCGAAAATTTGGGGTTTTACTAATATATTTCTTCCATATTTCGTTCCTTTATTGTAAAACCATTGTGTTTGTTGTTATTATTATTTTGTTATTGTTATTCTTTTTACTTTTTCTTCTAATTTCATCACATTATGTGTCGTTCACTTTAATGATTCTCTCCCCCTGTGACTACAGGCAGCTGTAGTGTGCTGTACGATTATGTGAATACAGCAATCTGGAAACCTCTCAGAGACACCCCACGCATAAGTTCTTGCAGGATTATGGCCCAAACACTCTGTATGACCAAACCCATTTCTTTGTTTTTATGTTTTGAGATAAAAAAGTAATATTATTTTTCAAGGACTGTATTCCTCATCGTATTGTTTATATATCAATAAATGAAAGTAATTGTGAAAATATGACATGACTTATTATTTCTTGACGGTGATGATGCAACAATGCTGAGTGGCGTCTGGACAATAAACCATTGTGACCTCTGTTTTCCTGTTTTTTTTGCGGTTGCCAAAATAAACCAGCCACTCAGGCTACACAACTAAAAACTTGATACGGTTACAGCTTCACAAGGAAGTCAGAAACTCTCAGCTTTCTGACAAAACCAAAATAATTTCACTGGGTCCCTGTGATGAGCTTGTCAGGGGAAACCCAAGAATTCCAGAGCAACCAGGTAAGGTGTTCCAGGTCCACGGTGATGCACGCGAGAGGAAATACCTCTGAAGACCGTTTGGTCTTTCGTGAGATGATAGGGGTGTGTTCCAGGGCAGGGCCAGATATATGGGTAATTCTAAGTAGATTTACTGCTTATGTTCACCTAGTAGTCAGTAGGATACCTGGGGTGTTAGTCATCTTGTAACTGTGCCCATGTTCACCTAGTAGTCAGTAGTACCCTGGGTGTTAGGTGTTGTTGTGGTTGCATCCATAGGTGTGATACAAAAAAGACAAACGGATTACCTGGCATTTACTTTACCTCCTTCGAAGAAAAGAAGGACGAGTCTCCTCACTCCTTCACCGGGGGTTTCCATTGCTGGAGTAGGAAGAGAGGGTAGGAAAGGCTTTAACCCCTCTCATCACAAATCCCTCCACTCTCCAACAACCCTCCCCTCCTTCCCTTTAGGCATGGAGCTGTATACAGCAGGAATGACTTTCTATATGAGTAAGGTTTTCGTAACCTGACTTTTCCATGACGGATACTTACACTCCAGTCATCCTCTCTACATACATAGGATACTCATATATATGTCATGCCGAATAGGTAAAAGCCTGCGGTTTTGGCTTTAATAGCAACACTCTTCTTGTCGAATAGGCAAGTGAATTTGTGTTATGCAATAATTTCGGTTTAAAAATCATTCTGAACCAAGGAAAAATATTTTTCATTGTATTTGTTTTATTATTAAATTACTGCTAAACTTATCTAAAATATAGTAGTTGGGATTATACTAAATTAAATTGCGCATGTTTTAATAAGGCTAGGTAAGTTTTCTAAGTTCTTTTGCACAAAATTATTAATTTTTGCGTTAACATATATAACAAAAAATATATTCTTAAAAAACGTATAGAAGAAAATTTTAGGAAAAGGACTTAATTTTAAATGACTATTTGCTAATTGACCAATGTTACCTATACGGCAATAATTAACGTGCTAATTTACCTTCTCTCTCTCTCTTCTTTTTTTTTTTTTCCTTTCTTTTCGCTCTCATCTCTGTATACATTCATACACACATACATACATATTTTATATTATATTATATATATATATATTAATATCATATATATATATATATATATTATTTTATTATTTCACACTGGCCGATTCCCACCAAGTCTGGGTTGCCCGAAAAAAGGAAAAACTTTCCACCATCATTCACTCCATCACTGTCTTGCCAAGAAAGTGCTTTACACTACAGTTTTTAAAACTGCAAACATTAACACCCCTCCTTCAGAGTGCAGGCACTGTACTTTCCATCTCCTGGACTCAAGTCCGGCCTGCCGGTTCCCTGAATCCCTTCATAAATGTTACTTTGCTCACACAACAACAGCACCACAAGTATTAAAACCATTTTGTCTCCATGCACTCCTATCAAAACCACGCTCACGCATGCCTGCTGGAAGTCCAAAGCCCCTCGCACAAAAAACCTCTTACCCCTCCCTCCAACCCTTACTAGCGACCCTACCCCGCCTTCCTTCCACTACAGTACTGATACACTCTTGAAGTCATTCTGTTTCGCTCCATTCTTATACATGTCCGAACACCCAACAAACCCTTCCTCAGCCCTCCTGGACAACAGTTTTGGTAATCCCGCACCTCCTCCTAACTTCCAAACTACGCATTCTCTGCATAATATTCACACCACACATTTGCCCCTCAGGACATACATCCTCCACTGCCTCAGCCCTTCTCCTCGCTGCAACATTCATCACCCACGCTTCACACCATTATAAGGAGTGTTGGTAAAACTATACTCTCATACATTCCCCTCTTTTGCCTCCAAGGACAAAAGTTCTTTGTCTCCACAGACTCCTAAGTGCCACACTCACTCTTTTCACTCATCAATTCTATGATTCTCTCATCTTTCATAGACCTCGCTGCCACGTCCACTCCCAATAATCTGAATACCGCGTTCACCTCTCCATAATCTCTCCCTATATATTAAATATATATATATATATTATATTTATATAATATATATATATATTATATATATTATATATACATATTATAATAATATATATATATATATATATAGATATATTTTATATATATATATATATATATATATATATATATATATCTGTGTGTGTGTGTGTGTGTGGGTGTGTTGTGTGTTACAGAGTGGAAGGAGAGTGAGTAAATTATTGCACGTGATTCAAGATACGTTTTACAGGTATTGTGTTGTGCGGAGGTGTAGGTGGAGGGTTAGGTTGTTGTGGGTCCTGGGGTGGAGGGACCTAGTTGGAGGGGATCAGGAGGGGAGGAGGACACCTTGGGGATGTTAAAGTTATGGAAGTCAGTAGACGTATTACTCAGCGAATGAGAGAGGAGAGAGAGAGAGAAGAGGGGAGAGTACGGTGAGAGAGAGAGAGAGAGAGAGAGAGGAGAGAAGAGGGAGAGGGAGAGAGAGAGAGAGGGAGAGAGAGAGAGACAGACAGACAGACAGAAAATTCCTCAACAATAAAACAGATAGTGATCCAAAATCGCAGAAGAAATCTTTAAAAATGTATAGGAAAGTTTAATGACAGTCTCTTGCACAGTGTATATCTCACAAAATTATGATCTGCCTTGAGTGGAGGAACTCTGAACACACTGAGTGCAGGTTCTTCACCTTATTACTGATGCAGCCAGCTTGTGTCTGGGATTATGATAGAAGATAATCACTCCGTCAACCTTGATACAAGGTGATCACTCCGTCAGCCTTGATACAAGGTGATCACTCCGTCAACCTTGATACAAGTGCTCACTCCATCAGCCTTGATACAAGGTGCTCACTCAGCCTTGATACAAGGTGATCACTCCGTCAGCCTTGATACAAGGTGATCACTCCGTCAGCCTTGATACAAGGTGATCACTCCGTCAACCTTGATACAAGGTGCTCACTCCATCAGCCTTGATACAAGGTGCTCACTCAGCCTTGATACAAGGTGATCCTCCGTCAAGCCTGATACAAGGTGATCACTCCGTCAACCTTGATACAAGGTGCTCACTCCATCAGCCTTGATACAAGGTGCTCACTCAGCCTTGATACAAGGTGCTCACTCCCTCAGCCTTGATACAAGGTGATCACTCCGTCAACCTTGATACAAGGTGCTCACTCCGTCAGCCTTGATACAAGGTGCTCACTCCGCCAACCTTGATACAAGGTGATCACTCCGTCAGCCTTGATACAAGGTGCTTACTCCATCAGCCTTGATACAAGGTGCTTACTCCCTCAGCCTTGATACAAGGTGCATCACTTCCGTCAGCCTTGATAAACGGTGCTACTCCCTCAGCCTTGATACAAGGTGCTCACTCCATCAGCCTTGATACAAGGTGCTCACTCCCTCAGCCTTGATACAAGGTGATCACTCCGTCAGCCTTGATTCACAGGGTGGGCCCCCCCCCCCCCCCACTCCCTCAGCCCTTTGATACAAGGTGATCACTCCCTCAGCCTTGATACAAGGTGATCACTCCCTCAGCCTTGATACAAGGTGCTCACTCACTCAGCCTTGATAAAAGGTGCTCACTCCCTCAGCCTTGATACAAGGTGCTCACTCACTCAGCCTTGATAAAAGGTGCTTACTCACTCAGCCTTGATACAAAGGTGATCACTCCCTAAGCACTGTAGCCTTGATACAAGGGATCACTCACGTCATCCTTGTACAAGGTGATCACTCCGTCAGCCTTGATACAAGGTGATCACTCCATCAGCCTTGATACAAGGTGATCACTCCCTCAGCGTTGATACAAGGTGATCACTCCATCAGCCTTGATAAGAGGTGCTCGCTCCCTCAGCCTTGATACAAGGTGATCACTCCATCAGCCTTGATACAAGGTGCTTACTCCCTCAGCCTTGATACAAGGTGATCACTCCATCAGCCTTGATACAAGGTGATCACTCCCTCAGCCTTGATACAAGGTGATCACTCCTCAGCTTGACTACATAAAAGGAAAGGATCTCATCCATCAGCCTTGATACTTCAGAAGGTGCCCCACTACCCTCCCTCCACCTCAGCCCCCACCCGCTCCCCGCCCCCCCCCCCCATACAAGGTAATCACTCCCTCAGCCTTGATACAAGGTGATCACTCCATCAGCCTTGATACGAGGCGTTCACTCCCTCAGCCTTGATACAAGGTGCTCACTCACTCAGCCTTGATACAAGGTGATCACTCCCTCAGCCTTGATAAAAGGTGCTCACTCCCTCAGCCTTGATACAAGGTGAACAATCTACTCTCTATCCTAGCAATATTATACAAGGGCCTCACTCCTCGCCGTGTTATAAGGTGATCACTCCCTCAGCCTTGATACAAGGTGATCACTCCCTCAGCCTTGATACAAGGTGATCACTCCCTCTGCCTTGATACAAGGTGATTACTCCCTCAGCCTTGATACAAGGTGATCACTCCATCAGCCTTGATACAATGGATGCTCACTCCCTCAGCAGTGTTGATACAAGGTGATCACTCCCTCAGCCTTGATACAAGGTGATCACTCCATCAGCCTTGATACGAGGTGTTCACTCCCTCAGCCTTGATACAAGGTGATCACTCCCTCAGCCTTGATACAAGGTGATCACTCCCTCAGCCTTGATACAAGGTGATCACTCCATCTGGCCTGATAACAAGGTGTTCACTCCCTCAGCCTTGATTAAAAGGTGAATCACTCCATCAGCCTTCATACAAGGTGCTTACTCCCTCAGCCTTGATACAAGGTGATCACTCCCTCAGCCTTGATACAAGGTGTTTACTCCCTCAGCCTTGATACAAGGTGATCACTCCCTCAGCCTTGATACAAGGTGATCACTCCGTCAACCTTGATACAAGGTGCTCACTCCCTCAGCCTTGATACAAGGTGATCACTCTATCAGCCTTTATACAAGGTGCTCACTCCCTCAGCCGTGATACAAGGTGATCACTCCCTCAGCCTTGATACAAGGTGATCACTCATCAGCCTTTTATACGAGGTGCTGCCCTCAGCCTTGATACAATGGTGAATCACTCCCTCAGCCTTGATACAAGGTGATCACTCCCTTCTGCTTGATACAGGTGATTATCCACTCTGCCCTTGATACAAGGTGGGTGATTCATCATCAGCCTTGATACATGGTGCTCACTCTCAGCCGTGTCGTGATACAAGGATCACTCCCTCAGCCTTGATACAGGTGACGCCACTCCATCAGCATTGATACGAGGTTGTTCACTCCCTCAGGCCTTGTTTACAGGTGTTCATCTCCCTCAGCCTTGATACAAGGTGATCACTCCCTCAGCCTTGATACAAGGTGATCACTCCCTCAGCCTTGATACAAGGTGATCACTCCATCAGCCTTGATACAAGGTGTTCACTCCCTCAGCCGTGATACAAGGTGATCACTCCCTCAGCCTTGATACAAGGTGATCGCTCCTCAATCAGCCTGATACGAGGGTGTTCACTCCCTCAGCCTTGATACAGGTGATCACTTCCCTTCAGCCTTGATACAAGGTGATCACTCCCTCAGCCTTGATACAAGGTGATCACTCCCTCAGCCTTGATACAAGGTGATCACTCCCTCAGCCTTGATACAAGGTGATCACTCCATCAGCCTTCATACAAGGTGCTTACTCCCTCAGCCTTGATACAAGGTGATCACTCCATCAGCCTTTTGATACATGTGTTTACTCCTCAGCCTTTGATACAAGGTGATCACTCCCTCAGCCTTGATACAAGGTTGCACATACCTCAGCCATGATACAAGGTGCTCACTCACTCAGCCTTGATACAAGGTGCTCACTCCCTCAACCTTGATACAAGGTGCTCACTCCCTCAGCCTTGATACAAGGTAATCACTCACTCAGCCTTGATACAAGGTGATCACTCCTTCAGCCTTGATACAAGGTGCTCACTCCCTCAGCCATGATACAAGGTGCTCACTCACTCAGCCTTGATACAAGGTGCTCACTCCCTCAACCTTGATACAAGGTGCTCACTCCCTCAGCCTTGATAAAGGTGATCACTCCCTCAGCCTTAATACAAGGTGATCACTCCCTCAGCCTTGATACAAGGTGATCACTCCATCAGCCTTGATACAAGGTGCTTACTCCCTCAGCCTTGATACAAGGTGATCACTCCATCAGCCTTGATACAAGGTGATCACTCCCTCAGCCTTGATACAAGGTGATCACTCCATCAGCCTTGATACAAGGTGATCACTCCATCAGCCTTGATACGAGGTGTTCACTCCCTCAGCCTTGATACAAGGTGCTCACTCACTCAGCCTTGATACAAGGTGATCACTCCCTCAGCCTTGATACAAGGTGATCACTCCCTCAGCCTTGATACAGGTGACACTCCATAGCCTTTATACAGGTGCTCACCTTTTCAAGCCGTGATACAAGGTGATCACTCCTCAGCCTTGAACAAGGTGATCACCTCCATCATCCTTTAGACGAGGTGTCTCGCTCTCAGCCTTGATACAAAAATGTGATCACTCCCTCAGCCTTGATACAAGGTGATCACTCCCTCAGCCTTGATACAAGGTGATCACTCCCTCAGCCTTGATACAAGGTGATCACTCCATCAGCCTTTATACAAGGTGCTCACTCCCTCAGCCGTGATACAAGGTGATCACTCCCTCAGCCTTGATACAAGGTGATCACTCCATCAGCCTTTATACGAGGTGCTCGCTCCCTCAGCCTTGATACAAGGTGATCACTCCTCTTCAGCCCTTGATACAAAGGTGATCACTCCCTCAGCCTTGATAGAAGGTTGATCCACTCCCTCAGCCTTGATACAAGGTGATCACTCCCTCAGCTTGATACAAGGGTGAACACTCCATCAGCCTTGGTACAAGGTGATCATCTCCATCAGCCTGATACAAGGTGTTCACTCCCTTCAGCCGTGATTACAGGTGATCACTCCCTCAGGCCGTGATACAAGGTGATCACTCCATCAGCCTTGATACGAGGTGGTTTCACTCCCTCAGCCTTGATGCAATGTGAGATCTCTCCATCAGCCTTGATACAAGGTTGCTCTCTCCCTCGCCGGGACTACAAGGTGATCTCTCCTCAGCCTTGTAAAGGGATCAATCATCAGCCTTGATACGAGGTGTTCATCCCTCTGCCTTTGATACAGGTGATCACTCCCTCAGCCTTGATACAAGGTGATCACTCCCTCAGCCTTGATACAAGGTGATCACTCCCTCAGTCTTGATACAAGGTGATCACTCCCTCAGCCTTGATACAAGGTGATCACTCCATCAGCCTTCATACAAGGTGCTTACTCCCTCAGCCTTGATACAAGGTGATCACTCCCTCAGCCTTGATACAAGGTGCTTACTCCCTCAGCCGTGATACAAGGTGATCACTCCCTCAGCCTTGATACAAGGTGATCACTCCATCAGCCTTGATACGAGGTGTTCACTCCCTCAGCCTTGATACAAGGTGATCACTCCATCAGCCTTGATACAAGGTGCTCACTCCCTCAGCCGTGATACAAGGTGATCACTCCCTCAGCCTTGATACAAGGTGATCACTCCATCAGCCTTGATACGAGGTGTTCACTCCCTCAGCCTTGATACAAGGTGATCACTCCCTCAGCCTTGATACAAGGTGATCACTCCCTCAGCCTTGATACAAGGTGATCACTCCCTCAGCCTTGATACAAGGTGATCACTCCTCAGCCTTGTAATGGTGCTCACTCCATCAGCCTTTCATACAAGGTGCTTACTCCTCAGCCTTGATACAAAGGTGATCACTCCATCAGCCTTTGATATAGGGGTGATCACTCCCTCAGACTTGTACAGGTGATCACTCCCTCAGCCTTGATACAAGGTGATCACTCCATCAGCCTTGATTACAAGGTTGGCTTTACACCTCAGCTTGATACAAGGTGATCACTCCATAGCCTTGATTTACAAGGTGATCACCCCTCAGAATGATACAAGGGCTCACTCACTCTGCCTTGATACAAGGTGCTCACCCCTCAACCTTGATACAAGGTGTTCACTCCCTCAGCCTTGATACAAAGGTATCAACTCACTCAGCCTTGTACAAGGTGATCACTCCTTCAACCTTGATACAAGGTGCTCACTCCATCAGCATGATACAAGGTGCTCACTCACTCAGCCTTGATACAAGGTGCTCACTCCCTCAACCTTGATACAAGGTGCTCACTCCCTCAGCCTTGATACAAGATGATCATCCCTCAGCCTTGTTACTAGGTGATCATCCTCAGCCTTGATACAAGTGATCACTCCTTCAGCCTTGGATACAAGGGCTTATCCCTCAGCCTTGATACAGGTGATCACTCATCAGCCTTGATACAAGGTGATCACTCCCTCAGCCTTGATACAAAGGTGATCATCCCTCGGCCTTGATGAAGGTGATCACTCATCAGCCTTGATAGAGGTGTTCACTCCCTCAGCCTTGATAAAAGGTAGCTCACTCACTCAGCCTTGATACAAGGTGATACTCCCTCAGCTTGGAGTACAAGGTGCTCACTCCCTCAGCCTTTATAACAACGGTGATCACTCCATCAGCCTTTATACAAGGTGCTACTCCTTTCAGCGTGATTTTAAAAACCAAGGTGATCACCTCCCTCAGCCTTGATACAAGGTGATCACTCCATCAGCCTTTTATCGTGGTGCTCGCTCCTCAGCTTGATACAAGGGTGATTCACTCCCTCAGCCTTGATACCAAGGTGATCACTCCCTCTCAGCCTTGATACAAGGTGATCACTCCTCAGCTTGATGATACAAGGTGACACTCCATCAGCCCTTGATACAACGGTGCTCACTCCCTCAGCCCGGGATAAAGGGATCACTCCCTCACGCCTGATACACACGGTGATCCATACACTCTACTCCACGCCTTGATACGATGCCCCTGTTCAACTCCCTCTGCCTAGATACACTCCTCGGCTGTCACTCCATCAGCCTTTATACGAGGTGCTCGCTCCTCAGCCCTTGATACAATGTGGATCACTCCCCAGCCTTGATACAAAGGTGATCCCACTCCCTCAGCCTTGATACAACGGTGATCACTCCTCAGCCTTGATACAAGGTGATCACTCCATCAGCCTTGTACAAGGTGCTCCACCTCCCTCAGCCATGATACAAGGTGATCACTCCCTCAGCCTTGATACAGGTGGATCACTCCATCAGCCTTGTACAGGTGCTCACTCCTCAGCCGTGGATACAATGGTGATCACTCCCTCAGCCTTGAAACAGGTGATCACGCAGCAGCCTTGATACGAGGTGTTCACTCCCTCAGCCTTGATACAAGGTGATCACTCCCTCAGCCTTGATACAAGGTGATCACTCCCTCAGCCTTGATACAAGGTGATCACTCCCTCAGCCTTGATACAAGGTGTTCACTCCCTCAGCCTTGATACAAGGTGATCACTCCATCAGCCTTCATACAAGGTGCTTACTCCCTCAGCCTTGATACAAGGTGATCACTCCCTCAGCCTTGATACAAGGTGCTTACTCCCTCAGCCTTGATACAAGGTGATCACTCCATCAGCCTTGATACAAGGTGCTCACTCCCTCAGCCATGATACAAGGTGCTCACTCACTCAGCCTTGATACAAGGTGCTCACTCCCTCAACCTTGATACAAGGTGCTCACTCCCTCAGCCTTGATACAAGGTGATCACTCCCTCAGCCTTGATAAAAGAGTTGTATCACTCCTTCAGCCATGTACAAAGTTGTACTCCCTTCAGCTTGATAAGGTGGTCGCTCACTAAGCCTTGATACAGGTGATCACTCCTCAGCCTTGGGTACAAGGTGATCACTCCTCAGCCTTGATACAAGGTGATCATTTCCTTCAGCCTTGATACAAGGTGCTCGCTCTCAGCTTGATACGCAGGGGTGATCACTCCCTCAGCCTTGATACAAGGTGATCACTCCCTCAGCCTTGATACAAGGTGATCACTCCCTCAGCCTTGATACAAGGTGATCACTCCTTCAGCCTTGATAGAAGGTGCTCACTCCCTCTGCCTTGATACAAGGTGCTCACTCCTTAGCTTGATACAGGTGATCAATCCCTCAGCCTTGGTACAAGGTGTCACTTTCCGTCAGCCTTGATACAAGGTCGATCACTCCCTCAGGCCTTGATACAGGTTGCTCACTCTCTCAGCCTTGATACAAGGTGATTCACTCCCCAAGAGCCTTGATACCGAGGTGGATCACTCCTTCAGCCTTGATACAAGGTGCTCCACTCCCTCAGCCTTGATACAAGGTGCTCAATCCCTAAGCCTTGATACAAGGTGATCACTCTCTCAGCCTTGATTACTAGGTGCTAACTCCCTAAGCTTGATACAGGTGGTCACTCCTAGCCTTGATACAGGTGTCTAGTTCTTCAGCCTTTTATACAAGTACCCTTCCCTCAGCCTTGATACAAGGTGCTCACTCTCCCAGCCTTAATAACACGGTGCTCACTCCCGTCGCCTGATCAAGATGCTAACTCCCTAAGCCGAGGATACTAGGTGATCAATCCTTCAGCCTTGTACAAGGTGCTCACTCCCTCAGCCTTGATACAAGGTGCTCATCCCTAAGCCTTTATACAAGGTGATCACTCCATTCAGCCTTGATGGCAAGGTTGCTCACTCCTTCAGCCTTGATACAAGGTGATCACTCCCTAAGCCTAAGATACAAGGTGCTCACTCCTCAGCCTTGATACAAGGTGATCACTCACTAAGCCTAGGATACAAGGTGCTCACTCCTCAGCCTTGATGCAAGGTGATCACTCCTTCAGGCGGGATACAAGGTGCTTCACTCTCTCAGCCATGATACAAGGTGATCACCTCCCTCAGCTTGATACAAGGTGCTCACTCCCTAAGCCTTGTTACAAAGTGCCACTCCCTCAGCCTTGATGCACTGGACAAGGTTAGTTGCAGAATAAGGAAATAACATGAAACACAGTACTTTCACTCAGTGTTCAGCACACACCCGGATTACTTACAAACACTTTCACACACATTTACTGCAGTACCTGCAAGCTTACAACACCGGTTAACACCTGTCTGGAACACAGTACCTGCTGTTTGTAACATCTTGTCGTATGACAGGATTTACAGCTGTAACACCTGTCAACGCTTGTGTACTTCACATCCATCCTGTGGATGATAGTGGCTTAGTTTATTGTGCCAACTTATATCCGTTTCCTGTGGTATTATTGGCTCCTAGTTAATTGTGTACTCTATCCTCCTGTGGATGATGATAGTGGCTAGTTTTTTGTGCACCTCATATTCCGTCCTGTGGATATTAGTGGCTAGTTAATTGTGTACCTCATATCCGTCCAGTGGATGATAGTGGCTAGTTTATTGTGTACCTCATATCCATCCTGTGGATGGTAGTGGATAGTTTATTGTGTACCTCATATCCATGCTGTGGACGGCAGTGGCTAGTTTATTGTGTACCTATAAACCGTCCTGTGGATGGCATGGTAGTGGCTAGTTTATAGCGTACCTCATATCCATGCTGTGGACGGCAGTGGCTAGTTTATTGTGTACCTCATAACCGTCCTGTGGATGGTAGTGGCTAGTTTATTGTGTACCTCATATCCATGCTGTGGACAGCAGTGGCTAATTTATTGTGCACCTCATAATATTTATGTATCCCACAAAAAGTGGGATATTAAACACATAGAGTTCAAAAATGTGATCATTAGGCTGACCAGATAGTTTGAACGTCAGCTATGTCCAATTGTCAGTGACACAGATTAAACATAGAACTGTTCCACCAATAAGGTGCCAAAAGGGGTGCCACAGAGGCGGCAAAGAGAAGCCAAAGTGGTATCAAGGCACGTGCCAAGAAGAAAGAGAAGGATCCTTGGATCATGGATCTGGCAACGGTGGCCTAGACCTCCGGGACACCCTCCAGGTATAAAGTCCGGTTAAAATATTTAACATCTGACTTCTCAAGAAGACGTTGACACAAATTTCAGTGACCCTTTGAAATGTAACATTCTCACCAATCCTTCAGAGTACAGACACTGTACTTCCCACCTCCAGAACTGTAACATTCTCACTCATCCTTCATAGTACAGACACTGTACTCCTACCATCAGAAGAAAAATTCTCCCCCTCCTTCCCAGATTCATGTATTCTCCCCACCAGAACTGTAACATTCTAACCCATCCCCGTACAGACCTTACTTCCCACCCCAGAACTGAATTCCCTCCCCCTCTTCAGAGTACAGACACTGAATTCCACCTCCAAACTGAAACATTCTTCACTCACCTTCAGAGTACAGACACTGTATTCCACCATCACAACTGTAACTTTCTCACCCATCCTCGGAGTCAGCATGTACTTCCACCTCCAAAACAGAGCATTTCACCCTTTTTTCAGGTACAGAAAAGCACTTCCCCCCACCAGAATTGAAACTTCTCCTCATCCTTCAGTTAAACAGACACTTACTTCCGAGCACCAGAACTTAACATTCTCACCCATCCTTTCAGTTTACAGACCTGTAATTTCCCCACCTCCAAACGTAAGATTCCACTTATCCTTCAGAGTACAGCATTTTTACTTCCCACCATTTGAACTGTAATACCCCCACCCATCCTTAGGGTACAGACCTGTACTTCCCACCTTAATTGTAACTTTTTCACCCATCCTTCGAGTACAGACACTGACTTACACCTCAGAACTGAACTTTCCACTCACCCTTCGAGCTAGACACTGTACTTCCCGCCAAAAAAACTGTAACATTCTCACCCATCCTTCAGAGTACAGACACTGTACTTCCCACTACCAGAACTGTAACATTCTCACTCATCCTTCAGAGTACAGACACTGTATTCGCAACAACAGAACTGTAACATTCTCACCCCTCCTTCAGAGTACAGACACTGTACTTCCCACCTCCAGAGCTGTAACATTCTCACAAATCCTTCAAAGTACAGACACTGTACTTCACACTACCAGAACTGTAACATTCTCACCCATCTTTCAAAGTACAGACACTATACTTCCCACCATCAGAACTGTAAGATTCTCACGCATCTTTCAGAGTACAGACACTATAATTCCCACTACCAGAACTGTAACATTCTCACCCATCCTTCAGAGTACATACACTGTACTTCCCACCACCAGAACTGTAACATTCTCACCCATCCTTCAGAGTAGAGACACTGTACTTCCCACCACCAGAACTGTAACATTCTCACCCATCCTTCAGAGTACAGACACTGTACTTCCCACCTCCACAACGGTAACATTCTCACCCATCGTTCAGAGTACAGACACTACTTTTCACCACCAGAACTGTAACATTCTCAACCATCCTTCAAAGTACAGACACTGTACTTCCCACTACTAGAACTGTAAATTCTCACGCATCCTTCAAATACAGACACTGTACTTCCCACCTCCAGAACTGTAACATTCTCACCCCTCCTTCAGAGTACAGACACTGTACTTCCCACCTCCAGAACTGTAACATTGTCACCAATCCTTCAGATTACAGACGCTGTACTTCCCACCACCAAACTGCAAACATTCTCACCCACCCTTTGGGAGATACAGACACTGTACTTCCCACCTCCAGAACTGTAACATTCTCACCCATCTTTCAGAGTACAGACACTGTACTTCCCACTTCCAGAACTGCAACATTCTCACTCATCCTTAGAGTTCAGACACTGTATTTTCACACCACCAAACTGTAACATTATCACCCATCCTTCAGAGTACAGACACTGTACTTCCCACCTCCGAAACTGTAACTTTCTCACCCATCCATCAGAGTACAGACACTGTACTTCCCACCACCAGAACTGTATCATTCTCACTCATTCTTCAGAGTACAGAAAACGGTACTTCCCACCACCAGAACTGTAACATTCTCACTCATCCTTCATAGTACAGACGCTGTACTTCCCACCTCCAGAACTATAACATTCTCACCCCTCCTTCAGAGTACAGACACTGTACTTCCCACCTCCAGAACGGTAACATTCTCACACATCCATCAGAGTACAGACACTGTACTTCCCACCTCCAGAACTGTAACATTCTCACCCATCCTTCAGAGTTCAGACACTGTACTTTCCTCCACCAGAACTGTAACATTCTCACCCATCCTTCAGAGTGCAGACACTGTACTTCCCACCTGCAGAACTGTAACATTCTCACTCATCTTTCAGAGTTCAGACACTGTACTTCCCTCCACCAGTACTGTAACATTCTCACCCATCCTTCAGAGTACAGACACTGTACTTCCCACCTCCAGAACTGTAACATTCTCACCCATCTTTCAGGGGTACAGCCCACTGCACTTCCCACTTCCAGAACTGTAACATTCTAAACTCATCCTTCAGAGTACAGGCGCTGTACTTGGGCCCCAAAACAGAACTGTAACATTCTCATTCATCCTTCAGAGTACAGACTCTGTACTTCCCACCTCCGAAACTGTAACTTTCTCACCCATCCATCAGAGTACAGACACTGTACTTCCCACCACCAGAACTGTATCATTCTCACTCATTCTTCAGAGTACAGACATTGTACTTCCCACCACCAGAACTGTAACATGCTCACCCATCCATCAAAGTACAGACACTGTACTTCCCACCTCCAGAACTGTAACATTCTTACGCATCATTCAAAGTACAGACACTGTACTTCCCTCCACCAGAACTGTAACATTCTCTCCCATCCTTCAGAATACAGACACTGTACTACCCACCTCCAGAACGTTAACATTCTCACCCGTCCTTCAGAGTACAGACACTAATTCCCACCACCAGAACTGTAACATTCTCACCCATCCTTGAGAGTACAGACCCTTACTTCCCACCTCCAGAACTGTAACATTTTCACACATCGTTCAGAGTTCAGACACTGTACTTCCCACCACCAGAACCGTAACATTCTCACCCATCCTCCAGAGTACAGGCACTGATCTTCCCACTTCCAGAACTGTAACATTCTCACTCATCCTTCAGAGTACAGGCACTGTACTTCGCACCACAGAACTGTAACATTCTCACCCATCCTTCAGAGTACAGACACTGTACTTCCCACCTCCTAAACTGTAACATTCTCACCCATCAATCAGAGTACAGACACTGTACTTCCCACCACCAGAACTGTAGAAATTTCACCCGTCCTTCAGAGTACAGACACTGTACTTCCAACCTCCAGAACGGTAATATTCTCTCCCATGCTTCAGAGTACAGACAATACTTCCCACCACTAGAACTGTACCATTCTCACCCATCCTTCAGAGTACAGACAATGTACTTCCCACCTACAGAACTGAAGCATTATCACTCTTCCTTCGGAGTACAGACACTGTACTTCCCACCACCAGAACTGTAACATTCTCACCCATCCTTCAGAGTACAGACACTGTATTTCCCCAAACCACCAGAACCTGTAATATTCCTCACCCACCCTTTCAGAGTACAGACGCTGTACCTCTCACTTCCAGAAATGTAAACATTCTCACCCATCCTTCAGAGTACAGACAGTGTACTTCTCACCTCCAGAACTGTAACATTCTCACCCATCCTTCAGAGTACAGACACTCTACTTCCCACCACCAGAACTGTAACATTCTCACCCATCCTTCAGAGTACAGACGCTGTACCTCTCACTTCCAGAATTGTAACATTCTCACCCATCCTTCAGAGTACAGACAGTGTACTTCTCACCTCCAGAACTGCAACATTCTCACCCATCCTTCGGAGTACTGACACTGTACTTCCCACCACCAGAACTGAAACATTCTCACTCATCTTTCAGAGTACAGACACTGTGCTTCCCACCTCAAGAACTGTAGCATTCTCATTCATCCTTCAGAGTACAGACAATGTACTTCCCACCTCCTGAACTGTAACATTCTCACTCATCCTTCAGAGTACAGGCACTGTACTTCCCACCTCCAGTACTGTAACACTGTCACTCATCCCTCAGAGTACATACACTGTATTTCCAACCTCCAGAACTGTAACATTCTCACTCATCCTTCAGAGTACAGACACTGTACTTCCCACCTCTAGAACTGTAACATTCTCACCTATCCTTCAGAGTTTAGACACTGTACTTCCCACCTCGACAACTGTAGCATTCTCACCCATCCTTCAGAGTATAGGCAATGTACTTCCCACCACCAAAACTGTAACATTCTCACCCATCCTTCCGAGTACAGACACTGTACTTCCCACCTCAAGAACTGTAGCATTATCACTAATCCTTAAGAGTACAGACACTGTACTTCTCACCACCAGAACTGTAACATTCACTCCCATGCTTCAGAGTACAGCCACTGTACTTCCCACCACCAAAACTGTAACATTCTCACTCATCCTTCAGAGTTCAGACACTGTACTTCCCACCTCCAGAACTGTAACATTGTCACCAATCCTTCAGATTACAGACACTGTACTTCCCACCACCAGAACTGCAACATTCTCACCCATCCTTTAGAGTACAGACACTGTACTTCTTACCAACAGAGCTGCAACATTCTCACCCTTTGCTTGAGAGTACAGACACTGAAACTTCGAAACCTCCAGAACTGTAACATTCTCACCCATCTTTCAGAATAAACACACTGTACTTCCCACTTCCAGAACTGAAAACATTCTCATTCACCCTTTAAGTACAGACACTGCACTTCACACAACCAGAACTCCCAACATTCTCACCCCATCCTTAAAAGTACAAGCCCACTGTACTCCCACCTCCAGGAACTGTTAACATTCTAAACCCTCCTTCAGGGTACAGACACTGTACTTCACACCCCTCCAGAACTGAAACATTGTCATCAATCCTTCAGATTACAGACACATTACTTCCCACCACCAGAACTGCAAAAATTCACCCATCCTTGAGAGACAGACACTGACTTCCCACCTCCAGAACTGTAATATTCTCACTCATCTTTCAGAGTACAGACACTGTACTTCCCACTTCCAGAACTGAAAACTTTCTCACCCCATCCTTAGAGTACAGACACTGTACTTCACACCACCAAAAACTGTAACTTTAAATCACCCATCCTTCAGAGTACAGACACTGTACTTCCCACCTCCAGAACTGTAATATTCTCACTCATCCTTCAGAGTACAGACACTGTATTTCCCACCACCAGAATTGTAACATTCTCACCCATCCTTCTGAGTACAGACACTGTACTTCCCACTTCAAGAACTGTAACATTCTCACTCATCCTTCAGAGTACAGACACTGTACTTCCCACCTCCAGAACTGTAATATTCTCACCCATCCTTCAGAGTACAGACACTGTACTTCCCACCACCAGAACTGTAACATTCTCACTCATCCTTCAGAGTACAGACACTGTACTTCCCACCTCCAGAACTGTAAAATCTCAACCCCTCCCCTTCAGAGTACAGAAAACTGTACTTCCCACCTCCAGAACGGTAACATTCTCACACATCCTTCAGAGTACAGACACTGTACTTCTTACCTCCAGAACTGTAACATTCTCACCCATCCTTCAGAGTTCAGACACTGTACTTTCCTCCACCAGAACTGTAACATTCTCACCCATCCTTCAGAGTGCAGACACTGTACTTCCCACCTCAGAACTGTAACATTCTCACGTCAAAACTCAGAGTTCAGACACTGTACTTCCCTCCACCAGAACTGTAACATTCTCACCCATCCTTCATAGTACAGACACTTTACTTCCCACTTTCAGAACTGTAACATTCTCATTTATCCTTCAGAGTACAGACACTATACTTCCCACCTCCAGAACTATAACATTCTCACCCATCCTTCAGAGTACTGACACTGTACTTCTCACCTCCAGAACTAAAACATTCTCACCCATCTTTCAGAGTACAGACACTGCACTTCCCACTTCCAGAACTGTAACATTCTCACTCATCCTTCAGAGTACAGGCGCTGTACTTCGCATCAACAGAACTGTAACATTCTCATTCATCCTTCAGAGTACAGACTCTGTACTTCCCACCTCCGAAACTGTAACTTTCTCACCCATCCATCAGAGTACAGACACTGTACTTCGCAACACCAGAACTGTATCATTTTCACTCATTCTTCAGAGTACAGACATTGTACTTCCCACCACCAGAACGAAACATGTCACCCATCCAAAAAAGTACAACCGTACTTCCCCCTCCAGAACGAAAAACCCA
>NC_069432.1:40195042-40232050 GCF_026875155.1 Cherax quadricarinatus
GCAAAAAGGGGTCTCGGGGGAAAATATCATTCAGTTTTTGGAATGTGTATTATCCTAGAGGTAACAGCCCCCTCAGCCAAGGTTTTCCTTTTGGGCTTCCCTAATTCCCCCCTGGGACTATTGCCTTGACTCTCAGACCATTTACACGGGGTTTGGCCCCCTGTCTGGTCCCTTCGAGCCTTTTACTGATGTTAGTTTAATTTTTCATTATGACCCCATCCCCACCCCGTGGGTGGTAGTCAAAAACACGAGGTACATAATGGGCCCCGGGACGGGCCCCCCGTTTTGATTTAAACAAGGTACAAAGGAAATGAAGTCATAAGTTCGAAGGTAATAAAATATGTAAGTAAGTAAATTTACTTACTTACTTTATCATGGTTACGTAGAACAAATATAAATAATGAGCTTTTCCAGTCCACACCCGTGTGTGGTAATGGGTCAACCACACACACACACAACCAACCACACACACACCACACACCCCAAACACACACACACACAACACCACACACACACCCACCAATACACCACACACACACAACACACACACAACACACACGAAACACACACAAAAACCCCCACACACCACAAAACACCACAAAACCACACAAAAAACACCATTGGAGTATGCAGACCTTTTGGAACCCGCTTTTGTAAAGCCGTCAAAAAATAGAAAAAGTACAAAGGTTTGCAAAAAGGTTATTTAAAGAGAAAGGGGGAAAAACTAAAAGAAGTTTAAAGGGAAAATCGGCCTGACGACATGGAGGCAGGAGGGTCAGGGGAGACATGATAACGAATATAAAATACTGCTTGGAATAAAAAGGGTGGAAAAGGGAAAGGGATTTTCCCGGGGAGGGGACACAGAAACAAGAGGCCACAATTGGAAGTTGAAGACAAAAATGAGTCAGAGGGGATAGTGGGAAAAGTATTTCTTCAGTCATAAGTTGTAAGGCAGTGGAAAGCCTAGAAAATGACGTAGTGGAGGAGGAACCTCACATTTTTAAAGACGGGTTTGTAAAGTCAGGAGCGGGGAGGAAGGGTCTAGTAGCAACCGGTGAAGAGGGGGCCAGGAGCGGACTGACCCTAAAACCAAATAGGTGAGTCAAATAGGTGAGAAAACCACACAAAAACCCACACACACACACCCAAAAACCACACACACACAACACACACACACGGGGGCAACTGCCTGAGTTGGAAAAACGGCAAATGTTTTCCCCATTTTAAAAAGGAGACAGAAAGGGCACTAAATTATAACCTGTGTCATTGAGTGATAGTATGCAAAATTATGGAAAAGATTATAGGAGGAGATGGTGGGGCCCCTGGAACGGAAAAAAGAGTAAAAATGTCAAAACCCGCAGGTTTACGGAAGGGAAATCCTGCGCACAAACCCTTTTGGAGTTTTATATAAATAAAGAAGTAAAAACAGGGAGAGAGGGGGGGGTTGATTGATTTTTTTGGACTGCAAGAAGGCCTTTGACCAGTTCCTCCCAAAGAGATTTTGCAGAAGCTAGGGGATAGGGCATATAAAGGGAAGGGGACTGAATGGATCGAGATACCGACGGGAGGCAAAAACGGTCATGGTAGTAATGTGTATCCGGGGCCCTGTGACGGCGGGGTCCCAAGGGGGTCGGTCCCAGGACAGTGTATTTTTGGGATATGGACGACATGCGGAAGGTTAGACTCAGAAGTGTCTCTGTTTGAGATGAGTGAAGAAAGGGGGAGAATTAAATCTGTGGGACCAGGAGGACTTCAAAAAGACCCCGGAAAGACTGGACATGTGGTCCGCAAAAGGCTTCTCGATTTAAATCCTGCCAAATGCAAGTCATGAAGTAGGGGAAGGGCACAGAAGACCCCAGCAGGTATAGGTAGGTGGCCAAAAAACTGCAAAACCCCATCAAGGGGAAAATCTTGGGGTGAGATAAACCGAGCATTCTCCGGAAGCACACATCAATAATAAGCTGCGCAAATTGGGCCTGGGGAAACCCGAGAACAGATTCCCTACCTTTGTAAGGAATCATTCAAGACACTGTACACCGTGTTGTCAGGCCATACTGGATAGCAGCACTGTTTGGAACCCCCACTTTATAAAAAACGTCAAAAAAACTAGAGAAATACAAAGGTTTTCGCAGGTTAGTTCCCGAGCAAGGGAATTCCTATGAAGAAAAAAATTAAAAGGGGGAAACGGCCCCTGACGACACTGGAGGAAGGAGGGTCAGGGGGGGGACATGATAACGACATTAAAATTACTGCGTGGAATAGACAAGGTGGACAAAGGACAGGATGTTCCAGGGGGGACACAGAACAAGAGGCCACAATTGGAAGTTGAAGACACAAATGAGTCAGAGAGATAGTAGGAAGTATTTCTTCAGTCATAGAGTTGTAAGGCAGTGGAATAGCCTAGAAAATGACGTAGTGGAGGCAGGAACCATACACAGTTTTAAGACGAGGTTTGATAAAGCTCATGGAGCGGGGAGAGAGAGGGCCCAGTAGAAACCCGGTGAAGAGGCGGGGCCAGGAGCTAAGACTCGACCCCTGCAACCACAAATAGGTGAGTACAAATAGGTGAGTACACACACACACACACACAGCACTGATATAAACCCTCGCTTACACTCTGGCTTCGTGATATATCCTCAACCTTTAGAGTCGTGTCTGTCACCGCATCGGCAGACCAAATTAAGCTCATATATATATATATATATATATTTTATATATATTTATATTATATATATATATTATATATATATATATATATATATATATATATATATATATATATATGTGTGTGTGTGTGTGTGTGTTGTGTGTGTTTTGTGTGTGTGTGTGTGTGTGTGTGGTGTGTGTGTGTGTGTTGTGTGTGTGTGTGTGTGTGTGTGTAAGGAAAAGGTTAGACATTTGTTGCAGTTGTGTAAGTATCATACCAAGGCAGCAGCACACTGCTGAATTACACATTTTTTTTTTAAATAATGCGACCTTGTATAGAAGGTGAATAGAGAGTACGATACTTCATGTACACATGAAGTGAACGACGTGATCATGTCATTTTCAGAGTGCCACAGAAAACCAGAGTATAAACCTTGATGGTTCTTACTGTCACGTTGTTTAAATGGACGTACGAACAGACTAGGATATGTTAATTACATGTCGTCCAGTGTTATACGTGGTCAGGATCTCAGGAGCGAAATGTTTCCTAATATATTTCTTCCAATATTTGTTCCTTTATTGTAAACCATTGTTGTTGTTGTTATTATTATTTTTGTTATTGTTATTCTTTTTCCTTTTTCTTCTAATTTCATCACATTATGTGTCGTTCACTTTAATGATTCTCTCCTCCCTGTGACTACAGAAGCTGTAGTGTGCTGTACGATTATGGAATACAGCAACCTGGAACCTCTCAGAGACACCCCCACGCAGTCTTGCAGGATATGGCAAAACACTCAGGTATGACCAATATTTTCTTTGTTTTTATGTTTCTAGAGATAAAAAAGTAATATATTTTTCAAGACTGTATTCCTCATCGTATTGTATATATCAATTAAATGAAGTAATTGTGAAATATGACATGACTAATATTTCTTGACGGTGATGCAACAATGCTGAGTGGCGTCTGACAATAAACCCATTGTGACCTCTGTTTTCCTGTTATTTTCATGCGGTTGCAAAATAAACCAGCCACTCAGGCTACACAACTAAAACTTGTATACGGTTACAGCTTCACAAAGGAGTCAGAAACTCTCAGCTTTCTGACAAAACAAAAATTCACTGGAGTCCCTGTGATGAGCTTGTCAGGGAAACCAAGAATTCCAGAGCAACCAGTAAGGTGTTCCAGGTCCACGGTGATGCAACGCGAGAGGAAATACCTCGAAGACCCGTTTGGTCTTTCGTGAGATGATAGGGGTGTGATCCAGGGCAGGGCCAGATATATGGGTAATTCTAAGTAGAATTACTGCTTATGTTCACCTAGTAGTCAGTAGATACCTGGGTGTTAGTCATCTTGTAACTGCTGCCCATGTTCACCTAGTAGTCAGTAGGTACCTGGGTGTTAGGTGTTGTTGTGGGTTGCATCCATAGGCTGTGCATACAAAAAGACAAACGGATTACCAGGCATTTCCTTTACCTCCTTCAGAAGGAAACAGAGACGAGTCTCCTCACTCCTTCACCGGGGTTTCCATTGCTGGAGGAGGGAAGAGAGGGTAGTGAAAGGCTTTAAACCCCTCCATCACAATCCCTCCACTACTCCACAACCCTCCCTCCTTCCCTTTAGACATTGACTGAATACCAGCAGTGAATGACTTTCTATATGAGTAAGGTTTTCGTAACCTGACTTTCCATGACGGATAACTTACACTCCAGTCATCCTCTCTACATACATAGATACACATATAATATGTCATGCCGAATAGGTAAAAGCCTGCGGTTTTGGCTTTAATAGCAACACTCTTCTTGTCGAATAAGGCAAGTGAAAATTTGTGTATGCAATAATTTCGTAAAAATCATTCTGAACCAAAAGGAAAAAATATTTTTTATTGTATTTGTTTATTATTAAATTACTGTAAACTTATCTAAAATATATGTAGTTGGATTATACTAAATTAAATTGCGCTTGTTATAATAAGGCTAGGTAAGTTTTCTAAAGTTCTTTTGGCACAAAATTATTAATTTTTGCATTAACATATATAACAAAAATATATCTTAAAACGTATTAGAGAAAATTTTAGAAAGGACTTAATTTTAAATGACTTCTTGCTAATTGACCAATTTTACCTATACGGCAATAATTAACGTGCCATAAATTACCTCTCTCTCTCTCTCTCTTTCTCTCGCTCTCTTCCTCTCTGTATACATTCATACACACATACATACATATATATATAATATATATATATATATATATATATATATATATATATATATATATATATTATTTTATTATTATCACACTGGCCGATTCCCACCAAGTCAGGGTAGCCCGAAAAAGAAAAACTTTCACCATCATTCACTCCATCACTGTCTTGCCAGAAGGGTGCTTTACACTACAGTTTTTAAACTGCAACATTAACACCCCTCCTTCAGAGTGCAGGCACTGTACTTCCCATCTCCAGGACTCAAGTCCGGCCTGCCGGTTTCCCTGAATCCCTTCATAAATGTTACTTTGCTCACACTCCAACAGCACCTCAAGTATTAAAAACCTTTTGTCTCCATTCACTCCTATCAAACACGCTCACGCATGCCTGCTGGAAGTCCAAGCCCCTCGCACACAAAACCTCCTTTACCCCCTCCCTCCAACCCTTCCTAGGCCGACCCCTACCCCGCCTTCCTTCCACTACAGACTGATACACTCTTGAAGTCATTCTGTTTCGCTCCATTCTCTCTACATGTCCGAACCACCTCAACAACCCTTCCTCAGCCCTCTGGACAACAGTTTTGGTAATCCCGCACCTCCTCCTAACTTCCAAACTACGAATTCTCTGCATAATATTCACACCACACATTGCCCTCAGACATGACATCTCCACTGCCTCCAGCCTTCTCCTCGCTGCAACATTCATCACCCACGCTTCACACCCATATAAGAGTGTTGGTAAAACTATACTCTCATACATTCCCCTCTTTGCCTCCAAGGACAAAGTTCTTTGTCTCCACAGACTCCTAAGTGCACCACTCACTCTTTTTCCCTCTTCAATTCTATGTTTCACCTCATTTTTCTTAGACCCATCCGCTGCCAGGGCCCCACTCCCAAAAAATCGAATACGTTCACCTTCTCCTTTAACTCCCCCTATAATAAAAATATATATGATATTTATATAAAATAATATATAATATATATAAATATATAATATTTTTATATTATATATATTATAATATATATTTTATATAAAAATAAATAATATAATTTTAAAATATATTATAATATATATAAAATTGTGTGTGTTTTGGGGTTGTGGTGTGTGGGGTTTACGAGGGGAAGAAAAGAGAGAGAAAATTTTATTGCCGTGATTCAAGATACTTTTTTACGGGTATTGTTTTTGAAACCCGGCAGTGTTAGGTGGGGGGTTAGGGTTTGTTGTGGGCCCTGGGGGGGAACCTATTTTGGCGGGGAAATGAGGGGGGGACGGAGGACCCCCTTTTGGGGAAATGTTATAAGTTATGGAAATTTCAGTAAAACGTTTTTACTCAGGGGTGAGAGAGAGAGAGAAAAGGAGAGGAAGAGAGAGAGAGAGAGAGGGGAGAGAGAGGAGAAGAGAGAGAGAGAGAGAGGGAGAGGAGAAACAGCCCGACAGAAAGAAATTCCCAACAATAAAACAATAGTGATCCAAAACCCGCAGAAGAAATATTTAAAAAATGAAATAGGAAATTAAAAAATGACAGTTTTTTTTGCACAGTGTAAACCTCACAAAATTAGGGATCTCCCTTATGGGGGGAATCGAACACACGAGTGCGGGTTTTCACCCTTTTACTGATGCCCCAAACTTGTGTCGGGGTTTAAATAAAAAGAAGATAATCACTCCCGTCAACCTTGATACAAGGTGATCCTCCTCACCCTTTGGGATAAAAGGGTGATCACTCCGTCAACCTTTACAAGGTACACTCCTCAGCCTTAAAACAAGGTGTCACCCCGAAATTGTTACAGGGTGTCCCCTCCTCAGCCTTGATACAAGGGGTATCACCGTAAAAACCCCCCGTCACCCTTTGGGATACAAGGTAACACCCGTAAACCCTTGAAAAAAGGGTGTCATTCCTAAACCTTAAATAAAAGGGTCTCACCCCAACCCTTTGATACAAGGTGGGATCACCTTAAAAAATTCCCCCTCCTTCACCCTTTAAATAAAAGGGAAACCCGTAAACCCTTTAAATACAAGGTCTCACCCATCCCTTTGAAACAAGGTGCTCACCAGCCTTGATACAAGGGTTTCTCCCCCTTCCCCCCAGCCTTGATACAAGGTGATCATTTCCGTCAACCTTGATACAAGGGCTCACTCCTCAGCCTTGATACAAGGTCTTCTTCCCCCAAACCTTGATAAAAGGGTGACCCCACTCCGTAAACCCTTTGATAAAAAAAGGGTTTACTCCATCACCTTTGATAAAAGGGGGCTTACTCCCCACCCAAAGATCCCGGGTGTTTCACCCCTTTTAATTCCCACCCTTGATACAAGGTGCTTACTCCCTCACCCTTGAAAAAGGGGGCTCACTCCATCAGCCTTGAAAAAAGGGTGCTCACTCCCTCAGCCTTGATAAAAGGGATCACTCCGCACCCTTGATAAAAGGGGTGCTTACTCCCTCAGCCTTGATACAAGGTGACCCACTCCCTCACCCTTGAAAAGGGTGACACCCCCCCTCATTTGATACAAGGTGCCACTCCTCATCCTTGAAAAAAGGGTGCTCAATCCCTCAGCCTATACAAGGTGCCACCACTCACCCTTGATAAAAGGTGCTTACCCCCCTCAGCCTTGATAAAAGGTGATAAACCCCCTAAACCCCTTGAACAAGGTGTTTCACCCCCGTAAACCCCTTGATAAAAGGGTGATCACTCCGTCACCTTGAACAAGGGTGATCATTTCCATCACCCTTAAATAAAAGGGTGATCACTCCCTAAAGCTTTGATAAAAAGGGGTTTCACCCACACCCCTTGATAAGAGGTGTCGCTCCCCCCGTTTTTGATACAAGGTGAATCACCCATCAGCCTTGAAAACAAGGTGCTTACTCCCCCCACCCTTGAAACAAGGGATCATTTCCATCACCCCTTGTTTAAAGGTGTCACTCCCTACCCTTTGGGATAAAAGGGTGACACTCCCTCAGCCTTGTTACAAGGTAAAACACCCTCGGCCTTAAATAAAAGGTCTCACCCCCCTCACCGTGATACAAGGAAATCATTCCCCCGCCTTGATAAAAAGGTGATCACCCCCATCAGCCTTGATACGGGGGCTTTTCACCCCCCCTCAGCCTTGATACAAGGTGCTCACTCACTCAGCCTTTGAAAAAAGGGAAAATTCCTCCCTCACCCTTTTAAATAAAAGGGGGGCTCCCCTTCCCTCAGCCTTGATACAAGGTAAACACTCTATCACCCCTTTATACAAGGGTCCCCTTCCCTCACCCCGTGATATAAGGTATCTTTTCCCTCACCCTTTGGGATACAAGGTAACCCCCCCCCACCCCTTGATACAAGGTGATCACTCCCCCTCCCTTGGGATAAAAGGTGTTTATTTCCCCTCAGCCTTGATACAAGTAAACACCCATCCCCTTGATAAAAGGGTGCCCCACCCCCCAGCCGTATAAAAGGGTTTGACATTTTCCCCCCAACCCCCTTTGAAAACAAGGTATCACTCCATCCCCCTTTGAAACGAGGTGTTCACCCCCCTTTCACCGATAAAAGGGGGGATCACCCCCTTTTCCAGCCTTATAAAAAGGTGATCACCCCCCAAAAGCCTTGATACAAGGTGATCACCCCAGCCTTTTTACAAGGTGTTCACTTCCCTCACCCCTTGATACAAGGTGATCCCTTCCCCTTTCCCCCCTTCATAAAAGGTGCTTACCCTCAGCCTTAAAAAGGGTGATCACTCCCCACCTTTGAACAAGGTTTTTTTACCCCTCACCCTTTGATAAAAAGGGGGACACTCCCTCAGCCTTAAATTCCAAGGTCCACTCCGTCAACCTTGATAAAAGGGGTGCTCACCCCCTCACCCCTTAAAAAGGGGTAAATCATTTCTATCCCCCTTTTAAATACAAGGGCTCACTCCCTCAGGGGGATACAGGTGATAACTCCCTCACCCCTTAAATAAAAGGGGTGATCACTCCATCACCTTTTTTACAGGTGCTCGCTCCCTCACCTTTGTTTACAAGGTAAATTCATCCCCCCCACCCTTTTGGATACAAGGTGATCACTCCCCTCTCCCCTGATACAAGTTTTTTAACTCCCCTCACCCTTGATAAAAAGGTGATCCCCTTCCATCACCTTGATCCCGGGTCTCACCCTCCCCAGCCGTGATACAAGTGATCATTTCCCTCACCCCTTGAAAACAAGTGATCACTCCCATCACCCTTTGAATACGAGGTTTCACTCCCTCAGCCTTGATAAAAGGGTTTAAATCCCCTCCCTCAGCCTTGAACAAGGTGTTACTCCCTCCCTTTGATACAAGGTGAAACCCCTCACCTTGATACAAGGTGACACCCCCTCAGCCTTGATAAAAGGGTTTTTTCACTCCCTCAGCCCGGTTTCCAAGGTGATCACTCCCTCACCTTGATAAAGGGGATCGCCCCCACCCAACCTTGAAAACGGGGGGGTTTCACTCCCTCAGGGGGCCTTGGGGAATTAAAAAAGGGTGATCACTCCCCACCTTGATACAAGGTGACCCATTTCCCTTCCTTTGGGAACAAGGGACACCCCCTCACCCTTAAATACAAGGTAAACACTCCCCCCACCTTGATAAAAGGGTGACACCCATCAGCCCTTCATACAAGGTGCTACTCCCTCAGCCTTGTACAAGGTGATCCCCCCCTCAGCCTTGATAAAAGGGGTTTTTAAATTTCCCCGCCTTGATAAAAGGGGTGATCACTCCCTCACCTTGAAAACAAGGTGCTCACTCCCTCACCCATGATCAAGGTGCTCACCCCAACTCACCCTTATACAAGGTGCTCACCCCCCAAAACCTTGATAAAAGGGGCCCTCACTCCCTCACCCTTGAAACGGGTAAATCACTCACTCAGCCTTGAACAAGGGGGATAAATCCCCACCCTTTGGGATAAAAGGTGCTCACTCCCCCCACCCATGAAAAAAAGGTCTCACTCACTCACCTTTTGATAAAGTGTTTCACCCCTCAACCTTGATACAAGGGGGCACACTCCCTCACCCGGGATAAAGGTGATCACTCCCTCACCCTTAATAAAAGGTGATCACTCCTCCCCCCTTTATAAAAGGGTGATCACTCCATCACCCCTTGAACAAGGGTTTTACTCCCTCACCTTGAACAAGGATACTCCTTTCAGCCTTGATACAAGGTGATCACCCCTCACCTTTGGGATACAAGGTATAAATCCACCCAGCCCTTTGATACAAGGGATCACTCCCACCTTGATACGGGGGTGTTTCCCCCCCCCCCTCACCCTTGATACAAGGGGTCACTACTCACCTTTGATACAAGGTGATCACTCCCTCAGCCTTGATAAAAGGGTTTGTCACCCCCCTTCAGCCTTGATACAAGGTGATCACTCCTTCAGCCTTGATACAAGGTGCTCACTCCCTCAGCCTTGATACAAGGTGGTCACTCCCTAAGCCTTGATACAAGGTGATCACTCCCTCAGCCTTGATACAAGGTGATCACTCCCTCAGCCTTGATACAAGGTGATCACTCCTTCAGCCTTGATACAAGGTGCTCACTCCCTCAGCCTTGATACGAGGTGATCACTCCCTCAGCCTTGATACAAGGTGCTCACTCCCTCAGCCTTGATACAAGGTGATCACTCCCTCAGCCTTGATACAAGGTGATCACTCCTTCAGCCTTGATAGAAGGTGCTCACTCCCTCAGCCTTGATACAAGGTGCTCACTCCCTAAGCCTTGATACAAGGTGATCACTCCCTCAGCCTTGGTACAAGGTGCTCACTCCGTCAGCCTTGATACAAGGTGATCACTCCCTCAGCCTTGATACAAGGTGCTCACTCTCTCAGCCTTGATACAAGGTGATCACTCCCTCAGCCTTGATACAAGGTGATCACTCCTTCAGCCTTGATACAAGGTGCTCACTCCCTCAGCCTTGATACAAGGTGCTCACTCCCTAAGCCTTGATACAAGGTGATCACTCTCTCAGCCTTGATACTAGGTGCTCACTCCCTAAGCCTTGATACAAGGTGGTCACTCCCTCAGCCTTGATACAAGGTGTCTAGTTCTTCAGCCTTTATACAAGGTACTCCTTCCCTCAGCCTTGATACAAGGTGCTCACTCTCCCAGCCTTAATACACGGTGCTCACTCCCTCAGCCTTGATGCAAGGTGCTAACTCCCTAAGCCTAGATACAAGGTGATCACTCCTTCAGCCTTGGTACAAGGTGCTCACTCCCTCAGCCTTGATACAAGGTGCTCACTCCCTAAGCCTTTATACAAGGTGATCACTCCTTCAGCCTTGATGCAAGGTGCTCACTCCCTCAGCCTTGATACAAGGTGATCACTCCCTAAGCCTAGATACAAGGTGCTCACTCCCTCAGCCTTGATACAAGGTGATCACTCACTAAGCCTAGATACAAGGTGCTCACTCCCTCAGCCTTGATGCAAGGTGATCACTCCTTCAGCCTTGATACAAGGTGCTCACTCTCTCAGCCTTGATACAAGGTGATCACTCCCTCAGCCTTGATACAAGGTGCTCACTCCCTAAGCCTTGATACAAAGTGCTCACTCCCTCAGCCTTGATGCACCTGGACAAGGTTAGTTGCAGCATAAGGAAACATAACACTGAACACAGTACTTTCACTCAGTGTTCAGCACACACCCGGATTCTACAAACTTTCACACACATTACTGCAGTACCTGCAGCTACAACACCGGTTAACACCTGTCTGAACACAGTACCTGCTGTTGTAACACTTGTCTTATGACAGTATTTACAGCTGTAACACTTGTCAACGCTTGTGTACTTCACATCCATCCTGTGGATGATAGTGGCTAGTTTATTGTGCACCTTATATCCGTCCTGTGGATATTATTGGCTAGTTAATTGTGTACCTCATATCCGTCCTGTGGATGATAGTGGCTAGTTTATTGTGCACCTCATATCCGTCCTGTGGATATTAGTGGCTAGTTAATTGTGTACCTCATATCCGTCCAGTGGATGATAGTGGCTAGTTTATTGTGTACCTCATATCCATCCTGTGGATGGTAGTGGCTAGTTTATTGTGTACCTCATATCCATGCTGTGGACGGCAGTGGCTAGTTTATTGTGTACCTCATAACCGTCCTGTGGATGGTAGTGGCTATTTAAGGGGTTTCAATCCAGCTGGGGAGGGCAGTGGCTATTTATTGTGACCCACCCCAAAAAATTTTTTCCACCCAAAGACGAACCTCCCCCCCCGGAACACCCCCCAATTTCAAATAAAAAACTTCCACCCAACTTAAACCACCCAACCAAAACTTAACAATCTAACCCCCACCTCAGAGGACAGACTTACTCCTCCCCAAACTGTAACATTCTCAAAAACCCTTAAAGTACAACTGTTTTCCCCACCTACAAGAACCATTTAAACCCCATCTCAGGTATCACTCTTTCCCACCATCAAAAAACCCCCCATCTTTCAGTACGACACACTAACCACTTCTTCCACCCACTAAAAAATCTTTCCAACGACACTCGATCCCCCCCCGGGAAAACTTACACCCCTCCAGTCCCCCCTCTCAGATAAGACACTGTACCCTCCCAAAGTCTTCCACTTCAATTCGAACGAATTCCCCCCCAAACTTAAATTTCATCCCACTTTCACTCAAAAACTTCCATCCACCCAACAGACCTCATTCCACCATCCTAAACAGAACTCTTCCCCTCAGAATTACAGACTATCACCCTTCCCAACTTATATCATTACAATTCCAAACCCTCCTCAAACTGTACATTCCCCATCCAGAACTGATCACCCCTAACTTTCCCCCAAACAGAACTGAAACCACTTTTCATCCTCATCCTTCGGGAAAACATGTACTTCCCACCCCAGAATGAAAATTTTTCCTCCATCCCTAGAACATCCCTTTCACCAACTCAAACCTTCTTCCTCAAACCAGCCCGCCCAAATTCTTCACACCTTCGAGAAACTGGTACTTCCCACCACTTACTCCATACCCATTCCTAAGGGACAAATACTTAGACACTGTACTTTTCTCACCACCCACCGAAACTACCACACTTCATACAGAACTGTCATTCTACCATCCAACTTCTTTCCCCCACCTTTCCCAAACCCAGAATGTAACATTCCACCACCGAAGTAAACATTCTTCCCCAAAACCAGACTGAACTTCCACCCTCAGAACAAACTTATTCCCCCCGTTTACAATTTTCCCCCAACTCTTTCCACACCCTACACCAACCCTCCCACCAAACCTTTTCCACCACTTCATTCCCCCCTTCCACCAACCAAAACCTTAATTCCCCTAACCCCAAACATATCCACATCATCATTAACTTCCACCACCAAACTAGAACATTCCTCACCTTCCAAGAAAACTGAATTACTTCCCAAAAACTTAACTTCTCACCCTCCCAAACAAACATTACTCCCACCCAAGTTTTACCATTCCAATCACTTATTTCACCACCAAATACATCCCATTTCCCCAAAAACCCGTCACCCCCAATCCACCTCTTCCAACACAAAGACCACTGACTTCCCCACAACTGAAATTCTACCCCAACCTTAATAACACTGACTTTTCCACAAAACAAACATTCTACTTCCTCAATACCCTTGAACTTTCACCCTTCAAACAACATTCCCCACCTCAGTAACTGTACTTTCTTCCCACCAATGAACATTTTTAACACCTCCTAATCAACAACGTTTCCAACCTTCAGGAACACACTTTACCCCTCCCCTCCAAACTTACTTCCTCCCCAAACTGTAATTTCACACTCAGATACAACATTACCCCCTGAACATTCTCACCCACCCAGAGTCGCCCTGTACTCCACCTCCAAACTTAACATTCTCACCACCCTTCAAAATGAACATTTACCCACCTCAAAGTAACTTTCTCCCAAAATCAGACTTATCCCCACAACCTGTCTTAAATCCAAGTATCACTCCCCCCCAGAACTGAACTTTCCTCCCCCCTTCAGTAGAACCTGTAACCCCCCAACAGAAGTTTAAATTCTCCCCATCCTTAAACAACACTTCAAACAGAATTAAATTCCCACCCCCCTTCAAGTACAGACTTTTTCCCACCCCAAAACTAATTCTCACCATCCCTTTAGAAAAAGGGGAATTTTCCCCCCAAACCAGAACTGTAACATTCCACCCACCCAAGTCAACACTCTTCCCACCACCAAAGTAACATTCTCCCATCCTTCAGAGTACAGACAATTTCCCACCCAGAACTAACCCTTCTCCCACCTTCAGAGACAGACATTTTAACACCTTCCCAGAACTAACATTCTCCCCCTCTTAGAGTACAGACACTATTCTCACCACCAACTGCCCTTTCCCCTCCTTCAGAAAACAGACACTTCTTCCCCCTCCCAAAGTAACATCTCACCCATCTAGGAAAACCTACTTCCCCACAAAACTGAAATCTCCCCACCTTCGATAAACCTTCTCCCCCCCAAAGTAACATTCCCCACCCGAAAAACCCTTAACCACCAGAAGTAACTTTCCCTCCTTCTCAGACACTGAAATTTCCACCTCCAAAACGAACATTCTCACCACCTTTGGGAATACAACACCTTAGTAAAATTCCCACCTCAAGACTTTCTCACACCCCAAACTAACATCCTTCCCACCAAACAGAACTTATCCCCCCCACCAAGTCCAACACTACTCCCACTCCAAACTTAACATTCCACCCATCTTCATACAACACGTTCCCACCCCAGACGAAACTCTCACCCATCCTTCAAGAACGACACTCTTCCCACCTCCAGAACTGTAACTTTCTCCCCACCCCCCAAGTACAGACACGCTTCCCACCACCAAACTGTAACATTCACCAACCTTCGTACAAACGATTAACCCCCGACGAAACACGCACTATCCTCAGAACACCATTTGTACTTCCACCCCTAAACTGAACATTCAACCTTCAGGTACGCACCTTGACCCAACATGTACATCTAACCCACCTGAAATCAGAACTTTTCCCACCCCGAACTGAAATTCTCACCCATCCTTCAGTACAGACACTGTACTTCTCACCCAAAACCTGTAAATTCCTCCCACCTTCGATCAACACCTGTCTTCCCCCCTTCAAAATTATCTCGTTCATAAGGACGGACTGACCCCACCGAAACATTCATCTCCCCCTTTCCCGGAAACAGACTTCCCACCTCTAAAATTGCATTCTCACCCATCATTAAAGTACAGCCACTACCCCAAAGGAGAATTTCCTTTCTTCAATAAACATTTTCCAAAGAACTAAACCCACCCATCCTTAAAACAGACACGTTACACACCCCCCAAACAATTTTTCTATCCCTTCCACCAAATTCCCACAAACTTACTTCTTCCCCATCCTAAGTAAAATCTTTAACCCCTCCAGAACGAACTCTACCCACCCAGAAACAGAACATTTCCCACCCACAGTCCCCTTTACTTCCCCCAAACGACATTCTCCCACCAAGCCCGAACATTACTTCCACCATACAAGAACTTCTCCACCCAACTGTAACATTTTATTTCCCTTAACAAACTGTACTTCTCACCCCCTAAAGCTAAAACATTCAACTCTTTCCACAGAACAACGTCCACACCTCCAAACCAGAACTTCCCTCCAACAACTTATTCTACTCAATACTTCCAACCACAAAACGTAACTTCCACCCATTCAAAATTTAAAGACAAACTTCCCACCCAGAACTGAACATTCTCACCCCCTTTCAGTACAGACACTGTACTTCCCACCTCCAGAACTGTAACATTCTCACTCATCCTTCAGAGTACAGACACTGTACTTCCCACCTTCAGAACTGTAGCATTCTCACCCATCCTTCAAAGTACAGACGCTGTACTTCCCACCACCAGAACTGTAACATTCTCACCCATCCTTCAGAGTACAGACACTGTACTTCCCACTTCAAGAACTGTAACATTCTCAACCATCCTTCAGACTGCAGACACTGTACTTCTCACCACCAGAACTGTAACAGTCTCACCCATCCTTCAGAGAGCACTGTACTTCTCACCACCAGAACTGTAACATTCTCACTCATCCATCAGAGTACTGACACTGTACTTCCCACCTCCAGAACTGTATCATTCTCACTCATCCTTCAGAATACACTGTACTTCTCAATACCAGGACTGTAACATTCTCTCCCATCCTTCAGAGTACAGACTCTGTACTTCCTACCATCAGAACTGTAACATTCTCACCCATCCTTCAGAGTGCAGACACTGTACTTCCCACCTCCAGAACTGTAACATTCTCACCCATCCTTCAGAGTTCACTGTACTTCTCACCACCAGAATTGTAACATTCTCACCCATCCTTCACAGTACAGACACTGTACTTCCCACCTATAGAACTGTAACTTTCTCACCCATCCTTCAGAGTACAGACACTGTACTTACCACCTCCAGAACTGTAACATTCTCACTCATCCTTCAGAGTACAGACACTGTACTTCCTACCATCAGAACTGTAACATTCTCACCCGTCCTTCAGAGTTCACTGTACTTCTCACCACCAGAACTGTAACATTCTCACCCATCCTTCACAGTACAGACACTGTACTTCCCACCTCCAGAACTGTAACTTCCTCACCCATCCTTCAGAGTACAGACACTGTACTTACCACCTCCAGAACTGTAACATTCTCACTCATCCTTCAGAGTACAGACACTGTACTTCCTACCATCACAACTGTAACATTCTCACCCATCCTTCGGAGTACAGACACTGTACTTCCCACCTCCAGAACTAGAGCATTCTCACCCATTTTTCAGAGTACAGACACTGCACTTCCCACCACCAGAATTGTAACATTCTCACTCATCCTTCAGATTACAGACACTGTACTTCCGAGCACCAGAACTGTAACATTCTCACCCATCCTTCAGATTACAGACACTGTAATTCCCACCTCCAGAACTGTAAGATTCTCACTTATCCTTCAGAGTACAGACATTGTACTTCCCACCACTTGAACTGTAATATTCCCACCCATCCTTGAGGGTACAGACACTGTACTTCCCACCTCCATAATTGTAACTTTCTCACCCATCCTTCAGAGTACAGACACTGTACTTATCACCTCTAGAACTGTAACGTTCTCACTCATCCTTCAGAGCATAGACACTGTACTTCCCGCCAAAAAAACTGTAACATTCTCACCCATCCTTCAGAGTACAGACACTGTACTTCCCACTACCAGAACTGTAACATTCTCACTCATCCTTCAGAGTACAGACACTGTATTCGCAACAACAGAACTGTAACATTCTCACCCCTCCTTTCAGATTTACGGGACACTGTACTTCCCACCTCAGAGCTGTAACATTCTCACAAATCCTTCAAAGTACAGACACTGTACTTCACACTACCAGAACTGTAACATTCTCACCCATCTTTCAAAGTACAGACACTATACTTCCCACCATCAGAACTGTAAGATTCTCACGCATCTTTCAGAGTACAGACACTATAATTCCCACTACCAGAACTGTAACATTCTCACCCATCCTTCAGAGTACATACACTGTACTTCCCACCACCAGAACTGTAACATTCTCACCCATCCTTCAGAGTAGAGACACTGTACTTCCCACCACCAGAACTGTAACATTCTCACCCATCCTTCAGAGTACAGACACTGTACTTCCCACCTCCACAACGGTAACATTCTCACCCATCGTTCAGAGTACAGACACTACTTTTCACCACCAGAACTGTAACATTCTCAACCCATCCTTCAAAGTACAGACACTGTACTTCCCACTACTAGAACTGTAAGATTCTCACGCATCCTTCAGAATACAGACACTGTACTTCCCACCTCCAGAACTGTAACATTCTCACCCCTCCTTCAGAGTACAGACACTGTACTTCCCACCTCCAGAACTGTAACATTGTCACCAATCCTTCAGATTACAGACGCTGTACTTCCCACCACCAGAACTGCAACATTCTCACACATCCTTGAGAGTACAGACACTGTACTTCCCACCTCCAGAACTGTAACATTCTCACCCATCTTTCAGAGTACAGACACTGTACTTCCCACTTCCAGAACTGCAACATTCTCACTCATCCTTAGAGTTCAGACACTGTACTTCACACCACCAGAACTGTAACATTATCACCCATCCTTCAGAGTACAGACACTGTACTTCCCACCTCCGAAACTGTAACTTTCTCACCCATCCATCAGAGTACAGACACTGTACTTCCCACCACCAGAACTGTATCATTCTCACTCATTCTTCAGAGTACAGACACGGTACTTCCCACCACCAGAACTGTAACATTCTCACTCATCCTTCATAGTACAGACGCTGTACTTCCCACCTCCAGAACTATAACATTCTCACCCCTCCTTCAGAGTACAGACACTGTACTTCCCACCTCCAGAACGGTAACATTCTCACACATCCATCAGAGTACAGACACTGTACTTCCCACCTCCAGAACTGTAACATTCTCACCCATCCTTCAGAGTTCAGACACTGTACTTTCCCCTCCACCAGAACTGTAACATTCTCACCCATCCTTCAGAGTGCAGACACTGTACTTCCCACCTCCAGAACTGTAACATTCTCACTCATCTTTCAGAGTTCAGACACTGTACTTCCCTCCACCAGAACTGTAACATTCTCACCCCTCCTTCAGAGTACAGACACTGTACTTCTCACCTCCAGAACTGTAACATTCTCACCCATCCTTCAGAGTACAGACACTGCACTTCCCACTTCCAGAACTGTAACATTCTCACTCATCCTTCAGAGTACAGGCGCTGTACTTCGCACCAACAGAACTGTAACATTCTCATTCATCCTTCAGAGTACAGACTCTGTACTTCCCACCTCCGAAACTGTAACTTTCTCACCCATCCATCAGAGTACAGACACTGTACTTCCCACCACCAGAACTGTATCATTCTCACTCATTCTTCAGAGTACAGACATTGTACTTCCCACCACCAGAACTGTAACATGCTCACCCATCCATCAAAGTACAGACACTGTACTTCCCACTCCAAACGTAACATTCTTTACGAAATCATTCAAAGTACAGGGACACTGTACTTCCCTCCACCAGAACTGTAACATTCTCTCCCATCCTTCAGAATACAGACACTGTACTACCCACCTCCAGAACGTTAACATTCTCACCCGTCCTTCAGAGTACAGACACTAATTCCCACCACCAGAACTGTAACATTCTCACCCATCCTTGAGAGTACAGACCCTGTACTTCCCACCTCCAGAACTGTAACATTTTCACACATCGTTCAGAGTTCAGACACTGTACTTCCCACCACCAGAACCGTAACATTCTCACCCATCCTCCAGAGTACAGGCACTGATCTTCCCACTTCCAGAACTGTAACATTCTCACTCATCCTTCAGAGTACAGGCACTGTACTTCGCACCACAGAACTGTAACATTCTCACCCATCCTTCAGAGTACAGACACTGTACTTCCCACCTCCAAAACTGTAACATTCTCAACCATCCATCAGAGTACAGACACTGTACTTCCCACCACCAGAACTGTAGCATTCTCACTCGTCCTTCAGAGTACAGACACTGTACTTCCAACCTCCAGAACGGTAATATTCTCTCCCATGCTTCAGAGTACAGACAATACTTCCCACCACTAGAACTGTACCATTCTCACCCATCCTTCAGAGTACAGACAATGTACTTCCCACCTACAGAACTGAAGCATTATCACTCTTCCTTCGGAGTACAGACACTGTACTTCCCACCACCAGAACTGTAACATTCTCACCCATCCTTCAGAGTACAGACACTGTACTTCCCACCACCAGAACTGTAATATTCTCACCCATCCTTCAGAGTACAGACGCTGTACCTCTCACTTCCAGAAATGTAACATTCTCACCCACCCTTTCAGAGTACAGACAGTGTACTTCCACCTCCAGAACTGTAACATTCTCACCCACCCTTCAGAGTACAGACATTTACTCCCACCACCAAAAACTGTAACATTCTCACCCACCCTTTTCAGAGTACAGACGCTGTACCTCTCACTTCCAAGAATTGTAACATTCTCACCCATCCTTCAGAGTACAGACAGTGTACTTCTCACCTCCAGAACTGCAACATTCTCACCATCCTTCGGAGTACTGACACTGTATTTCCCCACCACCAGAACTGAAACTTTCTCACTCATCTTTCAGAGTAACAGACATGTGCTTCCCACCTCAAGAACTGTAGCATTCTCATTCATCCTTCAGAGTACAGACAATGTATTCCCACCCCCTGAACTGTAACATCTCCTCATCCTTCAGAGTACAGGCACTGTACTTCCCACCTCCATACTGTAACACTGCCCACTCATCCCTTCAAGTACAACCTGTTTTTCCCAAACCTCCAGAACTGTAACATTCTCACTCATCCTTCAGAGTACAGACACTGTACTTCCCACCTCTAGAACTGTAACATTCTCACCTATCCTTCAGAGTTTAGACACTGTACTTCCCACCTCGACAAACTGTACATTCTCACCCATCCTTCAGAGTATAGGCAATGTACTTCCCACCACCAAAACTGTAACATTCTCACCCATCCTTCCGAGTACAGACACTGTACTTCCCACCTCAAGAACTGTAGCATTATCACTAATCCTTAAGAGTACAGACACTGTACTTCTCACCACCAGAACTGTAACATTCACTCCCATGCTTCAGAGTACAGCCACTGTACTTCCCACCACCAAAACTGTAACATTCTCACTCATCCTTCAGAGTTCAGACACTGTACTTCCCACCTCCAGAACTGTAACATTGTCACCAATCCTTCAGATTACAGACACTGTACTTCCCACCACCAGAACTGCAACATTCTCACCCATCCTTTAGAGTACAGACACTGTACTTCTTACCAACAGAGCTGCAACATTCTCACCCATGCTTGAGAGTACAGACACTGTACTTCGCACCTCCAGAACTGTAACATTCTCACCCATCTTTCAGAATACAGACACTGTACTTCCCACTTCCAGAACTGCAACATTCTCATTCATCCTTAGAGTACAGACACTGCACTTCACACAACCAGAACTGCAACATTCTCACCCATCCTTCAAAGTACAGACACTGTACTTCCCACCTCCAGAACTGTAACATTCTCAACCCTCCTTCAGGGTACAGACACTGTACTTCACACCTCCAGAACTGTAACATTGTCATCAATCCTTCAGATTACAGACACTGTACTTCCCACCACCAGAACTGCAACATTCTCACCCATCCTTGAGAGTACAGACACTGTACTTCCCACCTCCAGAACTGTAATATTCTCACTCATCTTTCAGAGTACAGACACTGTACTTCCCACTTCCAGAACTGCAACATTCTCACTCATCCTTAGAGTACAGACACTGTACTTCACACCACCAGAACTGTAACATTATCACCCATCCTTCAGAGTACAGACACTGTACTTCCCACCTCCAGAACTGTAATATTCTCACTCATCCTTCAGAGTACAGACACTGTATTTCCCACCACCAGAATTGTAACATTCTCACCCATCCTTCTGAGTACAGACACTGTACTTCCCACTTCAAGAACTGTAACATTCTCACTCATCCTTCAGAGTACAGACACTGTACTTCCCACCTCCAGAACTGTAATATTCTCACCCATCCTTCAGAGTACAGACACGGGAAACTTTCCCACCACCAGAACTGTAACATTCTCCTCACCCTTTCAAGTACAGACACTGTACTTCCCACCTCCAGAACTGTAACATTCTCACCCCTCCTTCAGAGTACAGACACTGTACTTCCCACCTCCAGAACGGTAACATTCTCACACTTTTCCTTCAGAGTACAGACACGTACTTCACCTCCCAGAACTGTAACATTCTCACCCATCCTTCAGAGTTCAGACACTGTACTTTCCTCCACCAGAACTGTAACATTCTCACCCATCCTTCAGAGTGCAGACACTGTACTTCCCACCTCCAGAACTGTAACATTCTCACTCATACTTCAGAGTTCAGACACTGTACTTCCCTCCACCAGAACTGTAACATTCTCACCCATCCTTTTCATAGTACAGACACTTACTTCCCACTTCAGAACTGTAACATCTCATTTATCCTTCAGAGTACAGACACTATACTTCCCACCTCCAGAACTATAACATTCTCACCCATCCTTCAGAGTACTGACACTGTACTTCTCACCTCCAGAACTAAAACATTCTCACCCATCTTTCAGAGTACAGACACTGCACTTCCCACTTCCAGAACTGTAACATTCTCACTCATCCTTCAGAGTACAGGCGCTGTACTTCGCATCACCAGAACTGTAACATTCTCATTCATCCTTCAGAGTACAGACTCTGTACTTCCCACCTCCGAAACTGTAACTTTCTCACCCATCCATCAGAGTACAGACACTGTACTTCGCAACACCAGAACTGTATCATTTTCACTCATTCTTCAGAGTACAGACATTGTACTTCCCACCACCAGAACTGAAACATGCTCACCCATCCATCAAAGTACAGACACTGTACTTCCCACCTCCAGAACTGTCACATTATTACGCATCCTTCAAAGAACAGACACTGTACTTCCCACCACCAGAACTGTAACATTCTCTCCCATCCTTCAGAGTACAGACATTGTACTTCCCACCACCAGAACGGTAGCATTCTCACTCATCCTTCAGAGTACAGACACTGTACTTCTCACCTCCAGAACTGAAACATTCTCACCCATCTTTCAGAGTACAGACACTGTACTTCCCACCACCAGAACTGTAACATTCTCACCCATCCTTCAGAGTACAGACACTGTACTTATCACCACCAGAACGGTAGCATTCTCACTCATCCTTCAGAGTACAGACACTGTACTTCCCACCTCTAGAACTGTAACATTCTCACCCATCCTTCCGAGTACAGACACTGTACTTCCCACCAACTGAACTGTAATATTCTCACTCATCCTTCCGAGTGCAGACACTGTACTTCCCACCTACAGAAGTGTAACATTCTCACTCATCCTTCAGAGTACAGACAAAGTACTTCCCACCACCAGAACTGTAACATTCTCACCTATTCTTCAGAGTACAGACACTGTACTTCATACCTTTAGAAATGTAACATTCTAACCCATCTTTCAGAGTACAGACACTGTACTTCCAACCTCCAGAACTGTAACAGTCTCACCCATCCTTCAGAGTACAGGCACTGTACTTCCCACCACCAGAACTGTAACATTCTCATCCATCCTTCAGAGTACAGACACTGTACTTCGCACCTCCTGAAGAGTAACATTCTCACATTCTCACCCATCCTTCAGAGTACAGACACTACTTCTTTCCACCAGAACTGCAACATTCTCACCCATCCTTCAGAGTTCACACACTGTCCTTTGCACCACCAGAACTGTAACATTCTCACCCTTCCTTCAGAGTGCAGACACTGTACTTCCCACCTCTATAACTGTAACGTTTTAACTCATCCCTCAGAGTACAGACACTGTACTTCCCACCACCAGAACTGTAACATTCTCACCCATCCTTCAGAGTACAAATGCTGTACTTCCCACTTTCAGAACTGTAACATTCTCACTCATCCTCCAGAGTACAGACACTGTACTTCCCACCAACGGAACTGTAACATTCTCACCCATCCTTCAGAGTACAGACACTGGACTTCTCACATCCGCAACTGTAACATTCTCACCCATCCTTCAGAGTACAGACACTGTATTTCCCACCTCCAGAACTGTAACATTCTCACCCATCCTTCAGAGTACAGACACTACTTCGCACCACCAGAACTGTAACATTCTCACCCATCCTTCAGAGTGCAGACACTGTACTTCTCACCACCAGAGCTGTAACATTCTTACCCATCCTTCAAAGTACAGACACTGTACTTCCTACCATCACAACTGTAAGATTCTCACCCATCCTTAAGAGTACAGACACTGTACTTCCCACCTCCAGAACTGTAACATTCTCACGCATCTTTCAGAGTACAGACACTGTACTTCCCACCACCAGAACTGTACCATTTTCACCCATCCTTCAGAGTACATACATTGCACTTCCCACCACCAGAACTTAAACATTCTCACTCATCCTTCAGAGTACAGACACTGTACTTCCCACCTCCAGAACTGCAACATTCTCACCAATCCTTCAGATTACAGATACTGTACTTCCCACCTCAAGAACTGTAACATTCTCACCCGTCCTTCAGAGTACAGACTCTGTACTTCCCACCTATAGAACTGAAACATTCTCACTCATCTTTCACAGTACAGACACTGTACTTCCCCCCACCAAAACTGTAACATTCTCACCCATCCTTCAGAGTACAGACACTGTACTTCCCACCTCCAGAACTGTAACATTCTCACAAATCCTTCAGAGTACAGACACTGTACTTCCCACCTCCAGGTCTGTAACATTCTCACTCATCCTTCAGAGTACAGACACTGTATTTTCCACCACCAGAACTGTAAGATTCTCACCCATCCTTCAGAGTACAGACACTGACTTCCCCCTCAAACTGCACAACCCTTCTCATCCTTCAGAGTACCGACACTGTAATTCCACCACCAGAACTGTAACATCTCACCCATCCTTCAGGAGTCAGACATGTATTCCCACCCCAGAACGTAACATTCTCACCCACCCTTTCCCAGGTATATACACTGTACTTCCCACCTCCAGAACTGTAACATTCTCACCAATCCTTCAGAGTACAGACACTGTACTTCCCACCTCCAGAACTGTAACTTTCTCACTCTTCCTTCAGAGTACAGACACTGTACTTCCCACCACAAGAACTGTAACATTCTCACCCATCCTTCAGAGTACAGACACTGTACTTCCCACCTCCAGAACTATAAGATTCTTCCCCATCTTTCTGAGTACAGACACTGTACTTCCCACCACCAGAACTGTAACATTCTCACCAATCCTTCAGAATACAGACAATGTACTTCCCACCTCCAGAACTGTAACATTCTCACCCATCCTTCAGAGTGCAGACACTGTACTTCACTCCACCAGAACTGTAACATCCTCACCCATTCTTCAGAGTACAGACAGTGTACTTCTCACAACCAGAACTGTACCATTCTCGCCCATCCTTCAGAGTACAGACACTGTAATTCCTACCTTCAGAACTGTAACATTCTCACCCATCCTTCAGAGTAGAGACACTGTACTTTCCACCACCAGAACTCTAACATTCTCACCCATCCTTCAAAGTACAGACACTGCAATTCCCATCACCAGAACTGTAACATTCTCACCCATCGTTCAGAGTACAGACACTGTACTTCCCACCTCCAGAACTGTAACATTCTCACCCATCCTTCAGAGTACAGACACTGTACTTCCCACCACCAGAACTGTAACATTCTCACCCATCCTTCAGAGTACAGACACTGTACTTTCCACCAAGAGAATTGTAACATTCTCACCCATCCTTCAAAATACAGGCACTGCAATTCCCACCACCAGAATTGTAACATTCTCACCCGTCCATCAGAGTACAGACACTGTACTTTCCACCACCAGAACTGTAACATTCTCACCCATCCTACAGAGTACAGACACTGTACTTCGCACCAACTGAACTGTAACATTCTCACTCATCCTTCCGAGTGCAGACACTGTACTTCCCAACTCCAGAAGTGTAACATTCTCACTCATCCTTCAGAGTACAGACACTGTACTTCCCACCTCCAGAACTGAAACATTGTCACTCATCCTTCAGAGTACAGACACTGTATTTCCCACCTCCCGAACTGTAACATTCTCACCCATCCTTCAGAGTTCAGACACTGTACTTCCCACCACCAGAACTGTAACATTCTCACCCATCCTTCGGAGTACAGACGCTGTACTTCCCACTTTCAGAACTGTAACATTCTCACTCATCCTTCAATGTACAGAGACTGTACTTCCTACCATCACAACTGTAACATTCTCACCCATCCTTCGGAGTACAGACGCTGTACTTCCCACTTTCTGAACTGTAACATTCTCACCCATCCTTCAATGTACAGAGACTGTACTTCCTACCATCACAACTGTAACATTCTCACCCATCCTTTAGAGTACAGACACTGTACTTCCCACCTCCAGAACTGTAACATTCTCACCCATCTTTCAGAGTACAGACACTGTACTTCCCACCACCAGAACTGTAACATTCTCACCCATCCTTCAGAGTACAGACACTGTACTTCCCACCTCCAGAACTGTAACATTCTCACCCATCTTTCAGAGTACAGACACTGTACTTCCCACCACCAGAACTGTAACATTCTCACCCATCCTTCAGAGTACAGACACTGTACTTCCCACCTCCAGAACTGTAAAATTCTCACCCATCCTTCAGAGTACAGACACTGTACTTCCCACCACCAGAACTGTAACATTCTCACCCATTCTTCAGAGTACACTGTACTTCTCACCACCAGAACTGTAACTTTCTCACCCATCCTTCAGAGTACTGACACTGTACTTCTCAATTCCAGAACTGTAAAATTCTCACTCATCCTTCAGAGCACAGACACTGTACTTCCCACCTTCAAAACTGTAGCATTCTCACCCATCCTTCAGAGTACAGACACTGCACTTCCCACCACCAGAACTTAAACATTCTCACTCATCCATCGGAGTACAGACACTGTACTTCCCACCTCCAGAACTGCAACATTCTCAGCAATCCTTCAGATTACAGATACTGTACTTCCCACCTCAAGAACTGTAACATTCTCACCCATTTTTCAAAGTACAGACACTGTACTTCTCACCACCAGAACTGTAACATTCTCACCCTTCCTTCAGAGTGCAGACACTGTTCTTCCCACCACCAGAACTGTAACGTCCTCACCCATCGTTCAGAGTAGAGACACTGTACTTCTCACCACCAGAGCTGTAACATTCTCACACATCCTTCAAAGTACAGACACTGTACTTCCTACCATCACAACTGTAGCATTCTCACCCATCCTTCAGAGTACAGACCCTGTACTTCCCACCTCCTGAACTGTAACATTCTAACCCAGCTTTCAGAGTACAGACACTGTACTTTCCACCAACAGAACTGTAACATTCTCACCCATCTTTCAGAGAACAAACACTGTACTTTCCACCTCAAGAACTGTAACATTCTCACCCATCCTTCAGAGTACAGACACTGTACTTCCCACCTCCAGACTGTAACATTCTCACCCATCCTTCAGAGTACAGGCACTGTACTTCCCTCCACCAGAACGGTAACATTCTCACCTATTCTTCAGAGTACACTGTACTTCCCACCTTCAGAACTGTATCATTCTCACCCATCCTTCAGAGTACAGACATTGCACTTCCCACCACCAGAACTTAAACATTCTCACTCATCCTTTGGAGTACAGACACCGTACTTCCCACCTCCAGAACTGCAACATTCTCACCAATCCTTCAGATTACAGATACTGTACTTCCCACCTCAAGAACTGTAACATTCTCACCCATCCATCAGAGTATAGACACTGTACTTCCCACCTATAGAAGTGAAACATTCTTACTCATCTTTCACAGTACAGACACTGCACTTCAAACCACCAAAACTGTAACATTCTCACCCATCTTTCAGAGTACAGACACTGTACATCCCACCTCCAGAACTGAAACATTCTCACAATCCCTTCAGAGTACAGACTCTGTACTTCCCACCTCCAGGACTGTAACATTCTCACTCATCCTTCAGAGTACAGACACTGTACTTTCCACCACCAGAACTGTAAAATTCTCACCCATCCTTCAGAGTACATACACAGTACTTCCCACCTCCAGAACTGCAACAATCTCTCTCATCCTTCAGAGTACAGACACTTTACTTCCCACCACCAGAACTGTAACATTCTCACCCATCCTTCAGATTATATACACTGTACTTCCCACCCCCAGAACTGTAACATTCTCACCAATCCTTCAGAGTACAGACACTGTACTTCCCACCTCCAGAACTGTAACTTTCTCACTCATCCTTCAGAGTACAGACACTGTACTTCCCACCTCCAGAACTGTAACATTCTTACCCATCCTTCAGAGTGCAGACACTGTACTTCCCTCCACCAGAACTGTAACATCCTCACCCATCCTTCAGAGTACAGACACTGTACTTCTCACCTCCAGAACCGTAACATTCTCAAACATCCTTCAGAGTACAGACACTGTACTTCCTACCATCACAACTGTTACATTTTCACCCATCCTTCAGAGTACAGACACTGTACTTTCCACCACCAGAACTGTAACATTCTCACCCATCCTTCAAAGAACAGACACTGCAATTCCCACCAACAGAACTGTAACATTCTCACGCATACTACAGAGTACAGTCACTGTACTTTCCACCACCAGAACTGTAACATTCTCACCTCCCTACAGAGTGCAGACACTGTACTTCCCACCACCAGAACTGTAACATTCTCACCCACCCTTCAGAGTACAGACACTGTACTTCTCACCACCAGAACTGTAACATTCTCACCCATCTTTCAGAGTACACTGCACTTCTCACCACCAGAACTGTAACATTCCCACTCATCCTTCATAGTACAGACACTGTACTTCCCTCCTCCAGAACTGTAACATTCTCACCAATCCATCAGAGTAGAGACACTGTACTTCCCACCTCCAAAACTGAAGGATTCTCACTCATCCATCAGAGTACAGACACTGTACTTCCCACCTCCAGAACTGAAACATTCTCACTCATCCTTCAGAATACAGACACTGTACTTCCCACCTTCAGAACTGTAGCATTCTCACCCATCCTTCAGAGTACAGACACTGTACTTCCCACAACCAGAACTGAAACATTCTCACCCATCCTTCAGAGTACAGACACTGTACTTCCCACTTCAAGAACTGTAACATTCTCACCCATCCTTCAGAGAGCACTGTACTTCTCAACCAACAAAAACTGTAACATTCTCACTCATCCTTCAGAGTACTGACACTGTACTTCTCACCTCCAGAACTGTAACATTTTCAGACATCTTTCAGAGTACAGACATTGTACTTCCCACCACATGAACTGTAATATTCTCACCCATCCTTGAGAGTACAGACACTGTACTTCCCACCTCCAGAACTGTAACTTTCTCACCCATCCTTCAGAGTGCAGACACTGTACTTACCACCTCCAAAACTGTAACATTCTCACTCATCCTTCAGAGTACAGACACTGTACTTCCCACCACCAGAACTGTAACATTCTCACCCATCCTTCAGAGTGCGGACACTGTACTTCCCACCTCCAGAACTGTAACATTCTCACCCATCTTTCAGAGTACAGACACTGTAACTCCCACTAACAGAACTGTAACTTTCTCACTCATCCTTCAGAGTACAGACACTGTCTTCGCAACACCAGAACTGTAACATTCTCACCCCTCCTTCAGAGTACAGACACTGTACTTCCCACCTCCAGAACGGTAACATTCTCACCCATCCTTCAGAGTACAGACACTACTTCCCACCACCAGAACTGTAACATTCTCACCTATCCTTCAGAGTACAGACACTGTACTTCCCACCTCCAGAACTGTAAGATTCTCACCTATCCTTCAGAGTTCAGACACTGTACTTTCCACCACCAGAACTGTAACATTCTCACCCATCCTTCAGAGTGCAGACACTGTACTTCCCACCTCAAGAACTGTAACATTCTCACTCATACTTTAGAGTTCAGACACTGTACTTCCCTCCACCAGAACTGTAACATTCTCACCCATCCTTCATAGTACAGACACTTTACTTCCCACTTTCTGAACTGTAACATTCTCACCTATCCTTCAGAGTACAGACACTGTACTTCCCACCTCCAGAACTTTAACATTCTCACCCATCCTTCGGAGTACAGACACTGTACTTCTCACTTCCAGAACTGTAACATTCTCACCCATCCCTCAGAGTACAGACACTGCACTTCCCACTTCCAGAACTATAACATTCCCACTCATCCTTCAGAGTACAGGCGCTGTACTTCGCACCACCAGAACTGTAACATTCTCAACCATCCTTCAGAGTACAGACACTGTACTTCCCACCTCCAGAATTGTAACTTTCTCACCCATCTTTCAAAGTACAGACTCTGTACTTCCCACCTCCGAAAATGTAAATTTCTCACCCATCCATCAGAGTACAGACACTGTAATTCCCACCACCACAATTGTATCATTCTCACTCATTCTTCAGAGTACAGACATTGTACTTCCCACCACCAGGACTGTAAAATGCTCACCCATCCATCTAAGTACAGACACTGTACTTCCCACCTCCAGAACTGTAACATTCTTACGCATCCTTCAAAGTACAGACACAGTGCTTCCCACCACCAGAACTGTAACATTCTCACCCATCCTTCAGAGTACAGAATCTGTACTACCCACCTCCAGAACGGTAACATTCTCACCCGTCCTTCAGGTATAGGAAATGTACTTCCACCCCCAAAAAACTGTAAATTCTCACCCACCTTCCGAGTAAGACATGTACTTCCCACCTCCAGAACTGTAGCATTATAAATTCACCCTTTTCAGAGTACAGAGTGTACTTCCCCCCACCAGAATGTAACATTCTCACCCATGCTTGAGTCAGTCATGTATTTCCCCACCACCAAAACTGTAACATTCTCACTCATCGCAGGGGTCGAAAATGTATTTCCCCACCTCCAGAACTGTAACATTGTCACCAACCCTTCGATTCAGACACTGTACTTCCCACCAAGAACTGCAACATTCTCCCCCTTCTTCCAGTACAGCACTGTGCTTCCCACCTCCAGAACTGAAACTTCTAAATCATCTTTCAGAGTACGACTCTGTACTTCCCACCACCAGAACTGCAACATTGTCACCAGTTTGAGGTACGGACACTGTTTTCCCACCTCCGGAACTGTAAATTTCACCATTTTCGGTTAGGGGACCTTTTACTTCCCACTTCCAGAACTGAAAACATTCTCATTTCGTGAGTACAGACCTGTACTTCCCCACCCAGAACTGTAACATTTCACACTCCTTCAAAGTACAGACACTTTTACATCCCTACAGAACTTTTAAGATTTTACGCACCCTTTAGAATACAGACACTGTATTAACCCCCAAAAACTGTAACATTTCCCCCCTCTTTAAGAGTACGACAATGTACTTCCGCCCTCCGAACTGTAACTTTGTCACAACCTTCGATTCAGAACTGTACTTCCCCCCACGAACTGCAACATTGTCACAATCCTTGAGAGTACAGAACTGTGCTTCCCACCCCCCAGAACTGTAACTTTCTCACCCATCTTTCAGGTACAGCCCACTTTTTATTTCCCCCTTTTCCCAAAAACTGCAACATTCTCACTCATCCTTAGGTACAGACACTGAACTTCGCACCCCCAAAAACGAAACTTCTCACCCATCCTTCAGAGTAAGAAAATGTTTTCCCAAACCCACCTAAACTGTAATATTCTCACTCACCCACCAGAGTGACACTGTTTCCCACCACTAGAACTGTAACTTTCCCCCCCCTTAGAACGACATTTTATTCCCACTTCAAGAACTGTAACATTCCACTCATCCTTAGAGTACGCCCACTGTGTCGCATCACCAAAATGAAACTTTTACCCATCCTTGGGTTTACGGGACACTGTATTTCCCCACCTCCAGAACTGTAACTTTCTCCCCACCCTTCAGAGTACGACACTGTATTTCCCACAACCAAAAATGTCATTTCATCATCCTTCAGAGTACAGAACTGTACGTCGCTCCCCAAAAATTTGAACTTTCCCCACCCATCCTTGGGGTTTGACCTGTATTCCCCACCTCCAGAACTGTAACATTTCCCAATCTTGAGAGTACAGCCTGTACTTCCCATCACCAGAACTGTAAGTTTCTCACGCACCCTTAAACAATACAGACCTGTATTTTCCCCCTCCAGAACGGTAACATTCTACCCATCCTTCAGAGTACGACACCTTCCCACCACCAGAACTGTAACTTCTCACCCATCCTTCGGGTACAGACATGTACTTCCCACCTCCAGAACTGTAATTTTTCCCCCCCCACCCTTCAGAGTTTGGGAAAAGTACTTTCCCCCACCGAACTGAAAACTTTCTCACCATCCTTCAGAGTGGACACTGTATTTCCCAAACCCCAGAATGTAACTTTCTCCTCATCTTTCAGATTTCAGACACTGTACTTCCTTCCACCAGAACTGTAACTTTTTCTCACCCATCCTTCTTGTACAGACACGTATTCCCCCCTCCAAAAACTGTAACATTCTCACCACCCTTCAGGTACGAACTGTTTTCTCCCTCCAAAACTGTAACATTCTAATATCCTTCAGATTACGAACTGTATTCCCACCCCCAGAACTGTAACATTCTCCCCCATCCTTCGAGTACTGAACTGTATTTCTCCCCTCCGAACTGTAACATTTACCCTCATTCAGAGTACAGACGACTTCCCATTTCCAAAAACTGTAACTTCTCACTCATCCTTCGAGAAAGGCGCTTACTTGACCACCAGAACTTTTACATTTCTTCTGTTTCGAGTACAGATCTGTATTCCCCCCTCCAAAAACTTAACTTTCTCACCCACCCATCGTACAACCCTGTACTTCCCACCCCCAAAACTGTTTTTTCTGACTCATTTTTGAGTACAGACTTTTTTTCCCCCCCACCGAACTGTAAAAATTCCCCACCCTCCAGAGTACAGGCATGATTTCCCATTCCAGTCTGTAACATTCTCATATCCTTCGAGTACGGGATGTACTTCGCACCACAGAACTTTTCATTCTACTCATCCTTCAGAGTACAGGCCTGTACTTCGCCCACAGAACTTTTAACTTTTCCACCCATCCTTCGAGTACAGACACTGTACTTCCCACCCCCAAAAAAATTGTACATTCTCAAACATCCATCAGATAAGCACTGTATTTTCCCACCTCAGAACTGTAGCATTCTACTCGTCCTTCAGGTACAGCACTGTACTTCCCACCTCCAGAATTGCAACTTCTCACCTTCCTTCAAGTTCAGACACTTTTCTTCCCACCGCCAGAACTGTAACTTTCCCCATCCTTCAGGTCAGACACTGTATTCCCCACCACCGAACTGTAACATTCTCACCCCTTCAGAGTACGACACTGTACTTCCCCCACCAAAAACTGTAACATTCTACCCATCCTTCAGAGTACAGCGCTGTACCTTCATTTCCAGAAAGTAACATTCTAACCCATCTTCGAGTAGCACTGTACTTCCCCCCCCAAAAATTGAAAATTCTAAAACCTCCATCAGGTACAGACACTGTATTTCCCCCACCATAGAATGTGATTCCCCTCGTCCTTCAGACTACAGCACTGTATTTTTCCCCCCCCACCAGAACTGTAGCATTCCACTCATCCTTAGAGTACAGACACTGTACTTCCCCCTTTAGAACTGTACATTCTCACCCATTTCAGGTACGACACTGACTTCGCACCAACTAAAATTTAAAACATTCCCCACTCACCTTCGAGTGCAGACACTGTACTTCCACCTTGTAACTGTAAATTCTCATCCCTTCCGAGTGCGGGAAACTGTATTTCCCATTTCCAAAAGTGAAACATTCTCCCTATCCTTCAGAGTTTAGACATTTTCCCACGCCCACAACTGTAACTTTTCCCCCCCTTTTCGGTATAGGAAATGTATTCCCCCACCAAAACTGTAACATTTCCCCCACCCTCCGAGTACAGACACTGTACTTCCCACCTCCGAACGTGCATTACCCACTCGTCCTTCAGAGTCAGACACTGTACTTCCCACCCCCAGAACTGAAACATTCTCACCCATCTTGAGAGTTTTTCACTGTATTTCCCCTCCACCAAAACTTTTAACTTCTCACATCTTCAGATTTCAACACTGTACTTCCCCCTCCGAACTGAAACATTGTCCCAATCCTTCGATTAAGACACTGTACTTCCCACCCCAGAACTGCAACATTCTCCCCCTTTGAGTACGCCACTGTATTTCCCCCACCTCCAGAACTGTAACTTCTAAATCTCTTTCAGAGTACGACATTTACTTCCCCCACAAGACTGCACATTCTCCCCCATGCTTTAGAGTACGACATGTACTTCCCCCCTGCAGAACGAAAAACTTCTCCCCCATCTTTCAGAGTACAGTCACGTACTTCCCCCACTTCCCAGAAATGAAACATTCCATTACCCTTAGAGTACAGACACTGTATACACACCACCAAAATTTAACATTCTCACCCACCCCTTCAAAGTACAGACACTGTACTTCCCACACTTGAATGAAAGATTCTCACGACCCTTAAGAATACAGACACTGTCTTCCCACCTCCAGAACTGAACATTCTCACCCCTCCTTCAGGTACAGCCTGTACTTCCCCCTCCAGAACTGAAACATTGCCCCAAACCTTCAGATTACAGACACTGTACTTCCCCCACCGAACGAAAACATTCTCAAATACCTTGGAGAGTACAGTCACTGTATTCCCACCTCCAAAACTAAAAACATCTCACCCATCTTTCAGAGTACGACACTGTACTTCCATTCTGAACTGCAACATTTCATCATCCTTAGGTAAGCACTGACTTCCACCCCGAACTGTAACATTCCCCCCATCCTTCAGGGACAGACACGTACTTCCCCTCCAGAACTGTAATATTTTCACTATTCTTCGAGTACAGCACTGTACTTCCCACCACCGAACTGAAACTTCTCAACACCCTTCAGAGTACAACACTGTATTCCACTTCAAAAAAAACTGTAAATTCTCATATCCTTCGGGTTTACAGCACTTTTCTTCGCTCCCAAAATTAAAAACTTTCCCCCCCCTCCTTCAGGTACGACACTGTACTTCCCACCCCAGAACTGTAAATTTTCCTCTCATCCTTCAGAGTACAGACATGTACTTCCCACCTCAGAACTGTAAATTCTTTTTATCCTTCAGAGTACAGCACTGTACTTCCCACCCCCTGAACTGTAACATTTCAACCCTCCTTCAGAGTACAGACATTTGACTTCCCCGCCCAGAACTGTAACATTCCCTCTCCTTCAAGTACAGACACGTATTCCCCCTCCAAACTGAAACATTTAAAACCCCTCCTTCAGGTACAGCACTGTTTTCCCCCCTCCAGAACTGTAAAACATTCTCTCTATCTTTCAGACACTTACTTCCCACCTCCAGAACTGTAACATTCTCTCTCTTCCTCGATACAGCACGTACCCCCCACCTCCTGAACTGAAACATTCTCACCCATCCTTGAGAGTACAGACACTGTACTTCCCACCTCCAGAACTGTAACATTCTCACCCATCGTTCAGAGTTCAGACACTGTACTTCCCACCACCAGAACTGTAACATTCTCACCCATCCTCCAGAGTACAGGCACTGATCTTCCCACTTCCAGAACTGTAACATTCTCACTCATCCTTCAGAGTACAGGCACTGTACTTCCCACCACGAGAACTGTAACATTCTCACCCATCCTTCAGAGTACAGACAGTGTACTTCCCACCTACAGAACTGTAGCATTATCACTCATCTTCAGAGTACAGACACTGTACTTCCCACCAACAGAACTGTAACATTCTCACCCATCCTTCAGAGTACAGACACTGTACTTCCCACCACCAGAACTGTAAAATTCTCACCCATCCTTCAGAGTACAGACGCTGTACCTCTCACTTCCAGAACTGTAACATTCTCACCCATCCTTCAGAGTACAGACAGTGTACTTCTCACCTCCAGAACTGTAACATTCTCACCCTTCCTTCAGAGTACTGACACTGTACTTACTACCACCAGAACTGAAACATTCTCACTCATCTTTCAGACTACAGACACTGTGCTTCCCACCTCCAGAACTGTAGCATTCTCACTCATCCTTCAGAGTACAGACACTGTACTTCCCACCTCCAGTATTGTAACACTGTCACTCATCCTTCAGAGTACATACACTGTATTTCCCACCTCCAGAACTGTGACATTCTCACTCATCCTTCAGAGTACAGACACTGTACTTCCCACCTCCAAAACTGTAACATTGTCACTCATCCTACAGAGTACAGGCAGTGTACTTCTCACCACTAGAACTGTAACATTCTCACCCATCCTTCAGAGTACAGACATTGTACTTCCCACCACCAGAACTGTAACATTCTCACCCATCCTTCGTAGTGCAGACACCGTACTTCCCACCACCAGAACGGTAACATTCTCACCCATCCTTCAGAGTACAGACACTGTACTTCGCACCAACTGAACTGTAACATTCTCACTCATCCTTCCGAGTGCAAACACTGTACTTCCCACCTCTAGAACTGTAACAATCTCACCCATCCTTCAGAGTACAGACACTGTACTTCGCACCAACTGAACTGTAACATTCTCACTCATCCTTCCGAGTGCAGACACTGTACTTCCCACCTCCAGAAGTGTAAAATTCTCACTCATCCTTCAGAGTACAGCACTACTTCCCACCTCCAGAACTGTAACATTGTCACTCATCCTTCAGAGTACAGACACTGCATTTCCCACCTCCAGAACTGTAACATTCTCACTTATCCTTGAGAGTACAGACACTACTTCCCACCTCCACAACTGTAACATTATCACCCATTCTTCAGAGTACAGACACTGTACTTCCCACCACCAGAACTGTAACATTCTCACCTATCCTTCAGAGTACAGACACTGTACTTCATACCTCCAGAACTGTAACATTCTCACCCATCCTTCAGAGTACAGACAATGTACTTCCCACCTCCAGGACTGTAACAGTCTCACCCATCCTTCAGAGTACAGGCACTGTACTTCCCACCTCCCGAACGGGAACATTCTCACCCATCCTTCAGAGTACAGACACTACTTCTTTCCACCAGAACTGTAACATTCTCACCCATCCTTCAGAGTTCAGACACTGTACTTTCCACCACCAGAACTGTAACATTCTCACCCTTCCTTCAGAGTGCTGACACTGTACTTCCCACCTCCAGAACTGTAACATTCTCACACATCCTTCAGAGTACAGACACTGTACTTCTCACCACCAGAACTGTAACATTCTCACCATCTTCAGAGTCAGACTTTTTTCCCCTTCAAACTT